>SKCR01033217.1:0-140003 GCA_019454045.1 Zanthoxylum bungeanum
AATAATAATGCCTCGCAAAACTATTACGAAAGTCGCTCGCGAATTAATTCTAAATTAATTCGTTCGCCCGAATTAAAATTCAATTTTAATTCCGCGTTGAAATCTAATTTCAATTAATATATCGAATATAATTATTTAATCGATTAATTCCAAATTAATCGTTCTCTCTATTGTAATCGAATTTTATCTCAGATAAATTCTTGTCGTAATTAATCCAAGATTAATTTTCTCTCTCTAATAATTAATCCCAGATTAATTCTGCTCGAGTTAAACGTCATAGGTGAATCTTCGGAAGCGACCCATGAGATCCCTGGATATTTTGCAGTAAATCTGGTCGTCAGATTATCCGAATATGTGCGTACACCGTGCCACGTTCTTACCGATTTACAAGACATGGTTGGCTTCTAGCAAAGCACCGTGCCTACCCAATTCTCCAGAAATATTCTTTAAAGAATATATAATCTTTGTCAGGCGTAGAATACGTAGTATTTCATATTGCGATCCAGTATCGGATGTTACTTGCTAGGCCTGGGGCTGGAATAGTGTCTGCCCCGTACGAAGCATATATCGGATCACTAGCAACTAGACTTTTTAATCGGATAATCATGACCTTGTCATATTATCCCGATAGTTGCAACATATTAGAGTACCAGTTTTGTATCCCTGCGTGATCATCATCTCCATATGACTGAAGTGACACTTACATCTTGACATCACACCCAATACACTACGATTCTCAATAAACCTAGAAGAGGCATACACAGAACCTGTTAAAGTCCCGGACGACCAAAACCAAAGCGTATTGATTGTCGCAAGTATTAGCGATGCAAGTCTCAGGTTAAGACCAAATACACCTACCCTGATTCGGATTCCTTAGACACATAGTCATACTACCAATGGGATTCCGAGGGGTCTATCCAGAGCGAAGCTGTTTTCGTACCATCAGTAAACAGAACCTCTTATTACACTTGCATGAGTATCCAATACCCAAATATATGAGAACTATGGTGTTACGCTTCCATAACGCGCACAAGTGCAATACTAGTCTATTCTGCATTATCGATGTCCAGTCTCGATAATACTACGACTAGGGATATTTAATGATTAAACCGTTCGTTGATTGATATTGTCTCATATCTTATCAATCCACAACTAATCATAAGGACTTTTATCATTTATATATATTCAAGTAATCTAATTACAAAAGATAAAATGGCAATTTCCTTTGTCACATAGTTAATTTGTACAAAAACCACAATGTCTTTTACAAATAGTGATGCTATTGGTCATAATTATCCAACAATCTCTCACTTGGCCTATAGCCAATCACTCAAGTATCTAACACATGAACTATGTACATGTCGCTCAAACTTTTGTTGAGGAATAACCTTCGTTAGCGGATCTGTAATGTTGTCATCTGATGCGACCTTCTCGAATTTCACATTGCCACGATATATGATCTCACGAAGTACATGATTGGATCGTTGATGAGACCGCAGTTCCTTAGCCTGCGCTATAGCCCCGTTATTGTCACAATACAAAGGAACGAGATCAGCTGCTAACGGAACTACTCCTAATCCAATTAGGAATTTATGGATCAAAACTGCCATTTTTGCTGCCTCAGCTGCAGCGATGTATTCCGCTTTAGTTGTTGATTCGACAACAATCTCTTGCTTGGAAGATTTCTAGCTTACTGCTCCGTTGTTCAAACAAAATATGTACCCGGATTACGACTTACAGTCGTCTTTATCGATTTGGAAACTTGCATCGGTAAACCCAGTTACCTCAAGTTCTCCATCTCCATAGACTAAGAAAGCATCATTAGTTCGTCTAAGATATTTAAGGATGTTCTTAACCGCAACCCAGTGACCATCACCCGGATTGGCTTGATAGCGACTACACATGCTCAAAGCATACGAGACATCAGATCGCGTACATATCATGGCATACATGATCGATCCGACTGCAGAAGCGAACGGGATCCGACTCATGTTGTCTCTCCCATCTTGAGTTTTAGGACACATGTCTTTAGATAGAGAGACGTCATGTGACACTGGCAACAGTCCCCTTTTAGACTGATCCATGTTGAATCTCTTAAACACTTTGTCGATATACGAGCTCTGAGAGAGTCCAAGCATCTTTCTAGATCTATCCCGGTAGATCCTTATTCCTAGAATAAAAGCTGATTCTCCCAGATCTTTCATGGAGAATTTTAATGAAAGCCAAGCTTTCACCAATTATAGCATGGGAATGTCATTGCCAATAAGCAATACATCATCTACGTAAAGGACAATGAATGTCAGTGCGCTCCCACTAACCTTCTTATATACACAAGGATCATCTTCATTTTGAACGAAATCATATTCTTTTATGATCTCATCAAAACGTTGGTTCCAAGAACGCGATGCTTGCTTTAATCCATAAATGGATCGATTTAACTTGCAAACCTTGTTTGCATATTTTGGTATGATAAAACCGTCAGGCTGTTGCATATAAACATCCACCAAAAGGTTTCTGTTAAGGAAAGCGGTTTTGACGTCCATTTGCCATATTTTATAATCGAAATATGCAGCAATAGCAAGTATAATCTGAATGGATTTAATCATGGCAACATGTGAAAAAGTTTCATCGTAATCGACATCATATCGTTGACGATACCCTTTCGCTACAAGCCTAGCTTTGTACGTTTGTATGTTGCCATCAATGTTGGTCTTCTTCTTGAAGACCCATTTGCAATCAATAGGCTTTACGGCTTCTGGTGCATCAACCAGTGTCCAAACTTGGTTGGTGTACATGGAATCCATTTCAGACTTAATGGCTTTTTGCCATAAAGCGGAGTCGATATCTTGTATCGCTTCCTCATACGTAGTCGGTTCGTCTTCCTCAATAAGATTAATATCCACATGAGGTGAGATCAGAAACTCATACCTCTCAAGTTGTTTTCTGACTCTCTCCGACCTACGCGGTTCTTTTGTGTTAGAAGATTGTGGTACAGTCTCATCCCTGATGAACTGTTCGTGTTCCGTTAAGGAATCGGTGCCAGGAACAGTATCACTCTGATTTTCATCTAGTTCTACTTTCCTCCCACTTACCACTGCATTTAGGAATTCCTTTTCGAGCAAAACCGCTTGTAGAGCAACAAATATTTTGTTCTCTTGTGGGTGGTAGAAGTAATATCCATTGGTTTCCCTAGGATAACCTACAAATGGACACTTATCCGATTTGGGTTCTAGTTTGGTACCATCCAAACATTTAACGTATGCCCAACATCCCCAAATCTTCAGGAATGAGAAACCCGATTTCTTTCCTGTCCATATTTCATATGGAGTCTGTTGAACAGAATTTGAGGGAACCTTATTCAAAATAAGTATTGAATTGTTCAATGCATATCCCCGGAAGGAAATTGGTAGCTCAGTGCGACTCATCATAGACCTTACCATGTCCAACAAAGTTTGGTTTCTCCGTTCGGACACACCGTTTAATTGAGGTGTTACGGGAGGAGTCCATGTGAAAGAATATCATATTCTTTCAAGTAATCGAGAAACTCATTGCTTAAGTATTCTCCACCACTGTCCGACCGTATTGTTTTAATACTTTTGCCGGTCTGTTTTTCTACTTCTTGTCGAAACTCTTTGAATTTCTCAAAGGTTTCAAACTTGTGTCTCATAAGATACACATAACCATAACGCGATGCATCATCTGTAAAGGTTATGAAGTATTCATATCCACCTCTAGCCTGGCTAGACATGGGCCCGCACACATCACTTTGAATGAAGGCTAACAGTTCGGTGGCATGTGCACCTTTACCGCTAAAAGGTGTTTTAGGCATTTTGCCTAATAAACCAGATTCACAGACGTCATATGAATTTGGATCAAATCCTTCAAAGTACCCACTCTTCGAAAGTGTGGATATGTGAGTCTTGTTAATGTGTCACAGACGACAATGCCACATATAAGTTTCATCTTTGTTACTTAATTTAAGCTTTTTGTTTGTTACATTATATGTTTGAGATTGATTTATATTCAAAATATAAAGACCATTATTAACATCAGCACTACATATCTCAATATCATTTTTATAAACAAAACACCCTGTGTTTCTGAATACAAAAGTATGCCCACATTGGGCTAAACAAGATACATAAATAATATTCATAGTCAAACTAGGTATATAGTAGCAGTCTGATAAATTAAGTATTTGCCCCGAGGGCAGTTCCAAAATATAAGTCCCAACAGCCAAAACGGCGACTCTAGTCCCATTTCCAACTCGGAGGTCTATCTCTCTTGAAGTCAGTCTCCTGCTAATCTGCAGATTCTGCCATCAGTACATATATGAGTACCAAACCCAGAATCAAAAATCCAATTCTTAAAAGTAGAAGTAGACATGTTTATTTCAATAACAAACATATCTGAAGCCAGTGCCTTGCCCGTTTTGATTTCCTTCATATGCGCCTTGTACTCACGGCAGTCACGCTTCCAATGACCCCGTTTGCCACATTGTAGGCAGACATCTTGGGATTTGTCATTTGTCTTCCAGAAGACTTTGATGATTTGGCCTTGCCTTCTTCTTCTTCTTTACGCCTCCAGTAGCTTTTGGCCAAGCCTTGGCAGACTGAGATGTCGAAGCGAAGAGCGCCTCACGCTTTTTGCCCTTTAAAAGCTCATTTTCTCTGCTTCTCGCAGCATTGCCATCAACTCTCCAAGTGTATGGTCTTGGTTCATCATATTATAGTTCATGATGAACCTGCTCCAGCTGTCAGGAAGAGACTGCAAGATCAAATCTATAGAAGTCTCAGCCTCAAAGTTATGACTAGCTGACTCAGCTGTTCAATGTCAGCAATCATCTGCGACACATGGTGCTCGATAGATGTACCCTCTGACATTCGAGAGCGAAAGAGCTTCTTCTGGAATTCATACCTTTGCGATCTAAGGTTAGATCGATGAAGGTCCTTCAATTTTGCCATCATAGTATAGGGATCCAATCCTTTTTTTTCTGGCGACGAAATTGAGGGGTCATTGCAGTGAGCATGGCAGATTGAGAAGTTGAGTTGTCATCGCTGTGAGTCTTCCAAAGCTCGAGCTCAAGCGGCTGCTTAATTCCGGGCTTAGTCCCGAGAGGTCTCTCTATCGTATAGAGCATCTTCTCGGCCCCCAGGACAATCCTGAGGTTCATATCCCAGTCAGAAAAGTTCGCACCATTAAAGACATTTTCACCAATGATAATGTCTCTAACGTTGTTCTTTCCCGCCATCTTAATTGCAATAGTCTAACTATTCAATTAACGATTTTTGGGTACAGTCCAACTGTTACAATAAAAATAATAAAATATTAGTCCAACTAATAAATATATAACGACGAAAATAATTTGAAAGCGCGTATTGGCAAGTATTTGAACGAAATTACAAATTCAATACTAGCCTCCTACTATTTTTCGGCGAGCCTCTAACCCTCTGTTGAGTACTCGGGAAACCTAGTTTCCTAGTGGGCTATGATCCCATTAAATAACACACAACCTTGACTTTGGCCAACAAGTTGTATGATATTTAACTAGGTAGATCTCTAAGATCAATTGGATCTCATCTAATTCCTAGATCTGGTAGGTGGACCTCCAAGTCCGAAACATATATACAATATATATGTCAATATATCCAATATATTTCCTAACCTTTTCCTCTGAATCAACTAAGCTTTGGCTTTGGCTCAACAAGCTTAATGATTCCAGTTAAGCGGGACACATTGACGGTGGGAAAGCTTCGTAATCCATATCGATGAACAAGAAGTGACCTTGACTTTGGCCAACAAGTCACAACTGCCCAAGACATGCGATATATAACAAAGCCTTTATGGTTCAAACACATCCGCGATGGACATTGATCTTGACTTTGGCCAACAAACCAATGCCAATCTTGGATCTTGAGAGAGAACCACTCAATGGAAGGAAATCGCTTAAAAATGTATTGAGGGTTTTTTACGTAAATTGGCAACCAATTTATTATCTTTGATTAGGTCTCATCATACACCCTTAAGCATGCATTCTAAAAGCATAATAAGGCGCGAAATAAATTAATAATGATATGCGGATGGATATATAACAAACTTTGTTCCTAGAACAAATCTCTCCATTTCCTCTCTCCCGTTAGTACTATTCTTACTTCTACCCAATTACATAATACAGTAAAGAAACCTCATTTACATTGAGGGGAATTGGTGAGAAGAGAATTACAAAGAGTCAATAGATAAATGCTGGACACGCAGGTCCAATTTAATAAATTCTAAATTTATTACAACAATTTCCAAAATTGCCCTCACCCATCTAATATCCATCTGATATACATTATTTATACACTACATCCATGTATTCACACAAAGCATGTTATTCAATCAATCTAATCAATTAATTAATCTTTGAATTAATGATCATCCAATGTTCAAACAACGATTTGATTTGCGCGAGTCCAACTCGTTTAAGAATAAGTACTCAAAGTGCGTATTCTTGAATTATATCGAACTACAATTTTAAATCCAATTTAATTTGTATTCATTACTAATTCTCATTTAATTCCAAATTAAATAATTATACTTATTAATGTGCCTTTTCGACTTAGATTCTAAATCTAATCTTAATGGGTCTCAAAGGCCCAATTAACATCAAATGTTATTTTAATTAAAGTCCAATGAGCTTTTAATTAATTTCTTAAGGCATGGACTTTTACGAAAGTCCCTCGCGAATTAACTTTACCGATTTTAATTCGGGCGAACGAATTATTTAGAATTAATTCGCGAGCGACTTTCGTAATAGTTTTGCGAGGCATTATTATTTAATTAAATTTGATTTAATTAAGTCGCAATGGAAAATTCGTTAATTCGGAATTAACGAACCCGAACCCGGAATGTGTTTTACGGGCCCACTCGGATTTTGAATTAAAGTGGGGCCTACATCAAGTCACATCACTAGTCAATCTCATCACATTTTGGTGATGTAAGTTGTTAGTGGATTTTGACTTGTAAAACACATTTCCTTATTTTATTTGATGTGTGATTGACTTATACTAACTCTTAGAGATTTGGTATTACTTACTTTGATTTTTGAAAATCAAATAACACATTCATTTTTTCTCTCCTTCTTGCAATTGGCGTGAATCACGCTTCCCTCTCCTCTCATCTTCAATTGCCGAGAGTTGGTTCTTGACTTAGGAAGATTTTTTGTTGCAATTTCTTCCATTACTAGCACATAAAGGAGTCTACAAATGTGATATGGAACCTATCCCATTGAGTTTGGAATTCTACGATCAAGCTTGTAGCTAAAACATACAATCAAAGGAGGGCTTGGAGCACTACACAAAGGTTGTAAATTTTTGTTATCTCCACATCCGCCATAACCGATCGTTGTAAGTATTTTTCCGCAATCTTACTTAGATTATTCACACTTGTTTATGCTTAATAGATCATTGGCATGTTTTAGGAGAACCCAACACATGTGTATCCTCTTCATGGAACTAAATTTGAGATATACTAATCATAGCGTAAAGCAAATTCAATTCCCACATTCAAATATCAGAGACACGTCAAATTTCCCCAATAAGAGATTTTCCTTTTACAATCAGACACAAAAAGTCTACACAAATAGCTTCTCTTATTTGGCAAGGCTAAATGAAATTCAACATGTTTTATCTCAGTTCTAACTGTACCAGTCATTGGAAAAAGGAGAAGTCAAGTAACAATTAATAGAGAGAAAGATTTTATATTGCACCATGCTCGTATAGCCTGAAAAATAAATGCATAAACACACTGAATTTTAGTATACGATTACTGTAATATTTCATAGTCAAAATATACTATAGGGGGATAGAAGAGTGCCAACAGATTTGAGCATAGCTACTAGCGAGAAAATCTCCTCATAGCCGACTCCTTTATTTTGAGTATAACTCTTGGCCACCAGTCTAGCATTGAAGGTCTGAACTTTCCCATCTATTCCTCTCTTCCTCTTGTAGATCCACTTGTAACCTATAGGTTTTATCCCATTAGGTTGGTCTATAAATTCCCAAACCGAGTTAGAGTACATTGACTCAATCTCAAGTTTCATGACTTTTGAGTCATTCCTCTTTATCAGGATCATCCATTGCACTACGATAGGTCAATAGGTCATCTACACCATCAATAGAGGTGACAACTTATGCCTCTCTAATTCCTAGATAATGATCAGGTTGACACGCAATCCTCCCATTATTTGTAGGTGGCAGATCGTTCTGATGTATTTGCATCAGACGCTCAGATATCAAAGGTGTCATGTTATTGTCAGCAAGTGTTGTTGATGGTGTATTGGTCAAACCAGCAAGTAATTCCTCGAGTACCACTCTACTGCGAGGTTTGAATTTTCTTATATAGTGCTCTTCAAGAAACATAGCGTTTGTCGATACAAATATTTTGTTATCTTCAAGGCTATAGACAAATCCACCATTAGTTTCCTTAGGAAAGCCTACAAATAAGCACAACTGTGAATGCGGTTCCAAATTTGTAACCTTGTTCTTCAGTGCATATGTTGGACATCCATATATGAAAATATCGTAAACTAGCTTTGGGACCATTCTATAACTCTAAAGGTGTTTTAGGAACAAACTTAGATGGAATGTTAAGGATATACATTACTGTCTGAAATGCATATCCCAAGAACAAACTAGGTAATGAACAATAACTAAAAATTGATCTCATCCTATCTAGAATGGTTCGATTTCTCCTTTCTGCAACACCATTCTGCTGTGGTGTTTCAGGTGTTATGAGTTGGATATTATCTCATTCTAAACCAAGAATTCCTCAAATTCAATATTGAGGTATTCATCTCTATGATCTAATCGTAGAGTTTTGATGGTTTTACCTAATTAGTTATCAACCTCAGCACAATAATCTTTGAACTTTTCAAAGATATCTGATTTGTGTTGCATTAGGTAAACATACCAATATCTGGAATAGTCATCAATAAATGTGACAAAATATTCATAACCACATCTTGTTTTTACATTCATTAGACTGCAGATGTCCGAATTTACTAGCTCGCTCTTATTCATTTTCCTATAAAAGGCCTCTTGGTCATTTTGCCTTCTAGACAAGACTGACATACTGGCAAAATGTCAACCTTTAACTGGGTTAAAGATCCACTCTACACTAATCTGTCTAACCTGTCAAGATTAATATGAATAGGTCTAAGATGTCACAGATATGTGTCATCGTGAAAAATATTGTCTTTTAGTTTTAGGTATTTCAACCATAAACTAGTACTGAGCAATGTATTTTTTGTTAACAATCTTTAACACATACAAGCTGTTTTCCAAATTTCTTGTGCATATTTTAATCCATTTTTGGAAATAACAACTGAATTATTATCAAAAGAAATAGAAATTCCATCATCCATAGGTCTAGAAACAGAAATCAAAATCCTACGAAACCAAGAATGAAAAGCACATTGTTTAATATTAAACAATAATTATTTACAAACTGGAATTTGAAACTCTCAGTACTCTTGCTTAAATGGCATCCCCTATCTTGACTATCATGGTCAATTCATCTTCACAAATTCTCTCCATGAATCAATGACATTTTCATATCATTCTGCCTCCTCTTACACTCCACAACAATTCTAAGTACAATGATACAGTTAGAGCTTTCCCCACTAGATCAACAAAAAGAGAGAATGAAACGAACCAGATGTAAATAGGAAGACTGCCTTGTATGCTAACTTTGGGCAAAACTTTTTTCCATTTGTGAGCAAAATGGACTCCACTGAATATATATATATATATATATATATATATTGAGACATCATATACATATTGAAACATCATATATTTCCACAAACAAGACAATACTCATGGTGTATAAAAAAATCAAACATTAGGAGATTCAAAGAAAAGGAAATCAAGTTGCAGAAATCATAATGTATTATATTTATAGCCTCTGCAGCCCATGTTTATCCTCTTCATGAAACTAATTTGAGATATACAAAGCATGGCAAAAAATCAAATTCAATTACCACATTCAAATATCAGAGACAAATCAAATTTCCCCAATTAGAGAATTTCCTTTTACAATCAGACACGAAAAGTCTACACAAATAGCTTCTCTTATTTGGCAAGGCTAAATGAAATTCAACATGTTTTATCTCAGTTCTAACTGTACCAGTCATTGGAAAGGGACAAGTCAAGCAACAATTAACAGAGAAAAAGATTTTATATTGCACCATGCTCGTATAGCCTGAAAAATAAATGCATAAACACACTCTGAATTTTGGTGAACGATTACTGTAATTTCCGTTATAGCACCCCAGGGTACTCCTTAAACAATAACAACAAAAACAAAAAAACAGAATAATCAAAAACTAAATCTAGGCAAAACCAGCAATCAGCAGCAAACAACTTTTAGGGGAAAAAACTTCTGCATTTTTGAGCAAAGAGAATCAGAGAACTTTGAAGGTTATTTTGATATGAAATCATTCCACATCAATGATTCAGATCACATGTTCTTCATCATTTTTGCTTTGCTTCTAATTGACCTAGACAAAAAAAATATATTTTTTTTTGGCACAACAGATTAAGTGCAATAAAAAGAAACTAAAATTCATTACACATAAAGAAATCTGATGCCAGAGGATGAATTTAGCACCTTTAAAATACCCTTTTTTTCCCGATCTTTCCCTGCAACCAGTCAACTTCCAGAAGCAGGGGGCTATGTGGTGCATAAATCAATCAATTATTTTATAAAGTCAGTATCTGAAAATATTTGTGAATAAAATCATTCAATGGCGTGAGCGACTCTCTGGGTCGGCAGTTCAATCGTTTCAGATTATTTTTATAGGGTGATTAATGATTATGGTTAGGGTTTTAGACTTTCAAGCCTCCGAGAACGACGTCGTAAAATGGAGTTTTCAAAATATTACCCACATTTGAGAAGAGAGGTATATTAATTATGCGAGTCCCAGCATTTGATAAATTAAAAGTTTCATATTTTATCAATGTCTTAAAATCCGACCTACCCAATCCATTGAGCCGGAATATTTCATATTCATTTTTTAAATATATATATATATATCAAAGTAATAACATCATCAAAATATCTAACTAAATCATCCAAACTCCAAATACAAGCAATGAAATTAAAACGGAAGTTTATTTTCCTTGACCAAAAACATGTTTACAAAATATTATAGTAATTAATATTTATTAATTTTATAAAAATAAAAAATATATTGACGGCTGATTTTCGTTACATGGATAATTCTCCCTCAACTGTGAATTTGTTTGGTTAGGGAACCAAATGCAAATTAACAAAAGACGAGAAAACACACAGACAAAACTGAGGCTTAACGTGTTCGGCGGGATGGATCCAACCTACGTCCACGGGCACAAAAGAAGATGAAATTTTTATTACTACCTCAGGTCGTACCGACCTCCTACTAACTCTTACTTACACTAAGCGTTGTTCTCTCCCTTTACAAGTGAAAAAATAAATTAGTCAACCCTTTACAATGAGTTCTCAACCTCTTTATATACTAAGACAAATTATATTGTTATGCTAACTTTGTGATGTCAGCCGTACTGCTAAACCATTATTACTTAGACTCTCTTCCCCAATTACCCTACGGATAATAGCCTAGTCGCCTGATACAGCTACGACCTGCCACCTGACGCAGCTGCACTAAACCACTCAAATCTTATCAAATCATGGTATTTTTGGTAACTGTCACACGTTTTACCACAATGACAGCCTGTAATCTATCACCTCTCATGAGGCAGCGTATGCTAGAAGATAAGTCGGTGATCTGCTTCTGTTATATCATACCTTTTGGGAGTGCAAGTCTCAGGCAGGGCTTACGTCACCTGGACTTAGTCATGATGCTACAACCCCGACCCGCTCCACCGGGTCGGGCAACTGAAGCAACTGTTAGTCTGCCTTGTTGCTTTAAAAGATCGGGTTGATCTTGAGACCTTCACTCCACTTCTCTGAACATCACTACACCCCAGGGCGGGAATCAAGTGCAAAACAATCATGATCTCCTCACTGAGGCAGACGCCTTTGTTTCTTGGGCTTGGCCCCATGAATCTTGGAAATGGAAATCCCTTCTATACCATTCTTAATACTTTAAGGATCATCGGGCCCAAAAATCACCATCAACCTCTTTCCTCTAGTTCTTGGTATCAACGAATTGGTGAGTTGATGTCGGGAACTATAATGGTGGGGTGGACGCATCCTAGACCTCGAGTCGGCATCTCTTCATTAATCAAACTGTACCCTGCCCATGAATGAACCTCATCAACTTATAAATTGTACTGCTCTCAGGTTGGGGGAGGTATTCATACCACCCAAAGGTTCTGCTTTCATGCCATGATTACCCCATTAATGCCTCTTTGATCTTCTAAATCGCCCTTCGAAATTCGTGAAGTCATCATTACACTTCTTTAAATGCACATCATGTCATTCTAGGGTTCACTTGTTTCATCTCCCCAAGACGCCACGAGTAGCGCTCACGTGGCTTGCGCGCCAAAAAAGGTGTAACAAGATGGTTGGAGGCCAACTGAACAGTCGCTCCCATTCTGTCCCTCCACTTGAATTTGACCGATAAGACCCATTCCCACATATGACAGTTATCCGGGCCGCTCGTCTCAATCTAACGGTCGAGATCAACCTGAGTTGTTTATTTAAAGGCCAAACACATGTCATTATCCTCTCTTACCTTCCACTGCGCCGCCCAGAGTTGAGCTCGTGCACAGCTCTGGGTCAGAAATCCCCGACGACTATGACACCACACCGACTGCATTTGAAGAGGTGGGACACTATTACCAAAGACGAGTCGTCCGGCCCGAGCCAAAACACCATGAGCTCAACTTCGTAGGCCTTGACATGGATCGGGCCTCGTTGCTAACCAAAATTGATCTGCAGTAGCTGAAGGATAGATTCAATATTCCCGAGGACATCAACATTATAGTTCCGAATTAAGATGATCTTGCCAGCCGTTCTGAAAGAGGTCGGGTTGCGCTGTGCACAATTTTCTTTGACTTGGGGTTGCGTTTACCCATGCAAAAGTACTTCGCGAAGATGTTGTCTGGCATGAACTTGGCCACTTTCCAGTTAAACTTAAATGGATTGAGGGTGCTGGCTAGTCTTCAAGTGATATGGAGCCGAGCCGGGCTAGGAGAACCGACATTCCTTGAGCTGTAGAGGTTGTACTAGATGAATAATAACGTGAAAGAATACAATGGTTGGTATTACCTCTCGTCTCATGCCAATGTCCAACAACTCGTCACCCATTTATCATCCACTAACAAGAACTTCAATGACAAGTGGTTCTTGGCCGAGGGCCCTTGGGGGATGTTCCAATGGGAAGACGACAAAAGTTTTGTAGTCCCAAACGTATTCCGAGTGGGAGGTAAAAAACCCGACCTTATCTTTTATCTATGACTGACTTGCACAAACTTCAAATCACCCGTGTCAATTACAGCCCGTTGAGGGGACATCCGAAAAGTCCATCACATGACCCGGGCCAGGGTAAAAAGGGCATATGATTACGGAGGTCATTACCTCGACCTTGTCATTTTTCAACTCTGGCCGACTTGGGCCTCATCTCGAGTACTCCCCCCGCCCAAGTCTAGGTAGGCTGGTAGGCTTTAATCGACCCCATACTTGTTATTATTTTCCTTGTTTCTTTTCTTTGTTTACTTAGCTTCGTTCTTCCCCTCTTTTTGCTTTAACTATTTCCTTATGTCTGCAGGACATCTGGTCATATGGACCCCGCTCAAATAATCAATGAGCTGGCCAAAGCCCCCCGGGAAGATCTAGATGGACTCAGCCCCAAATTACCACTCTGGTTCTCCTAAAGGCTAGGTGAAAAAATGCGACCTCAGCCACCTCATCTGCCGGCCGTTCAGGTGCTCCTCCAGTCACCCAAATGTTGGACAATTATGACCCATAGCATCACTATTTGTAAAGAACATTGTATTTTTATAAAAATTATATATGTGACAAAAGGAAATTGATATTTTATCATTATTATAATTAGATTACTTGGATATATATTAATGATAAAATCCATATGGTTAAATCGATTAATAAGATATGAGACATATTAATCCACGAAAGGGTTTAATCATTAAATATCCATAGTCGAAGTATTATCGAGACTGAACATAATAATGAGGAATAGACTAGTATTACACTTGTGCGCGTTATGGAAGCTTAACGCATAGTTCTCATATATTTAGGTATTGGATACTTATGCAAGTGTAATAAGAGGTTCTGTTAGCCGTTGGACCGGGAACAGTTCACTCTGGATAGAACCACTCGGAATCCCATTGGTAGGATGACTATGTGTCTATGGGAATCCGAATCAGGGTAGGTGTATGTGATCTTTAACCTGAGACTTACGTCACTATTACTTGCGATAATCAGTTTACTTTAGTATTGGTCGTCTGGAGCTTTAACAGGTTCTGTGTACGCGTGTATTGGGTTTACTGAGAATCGTAGTGTATTGGATGTGATGTCAAGATGAGAGTATCACTTCAGTCATATGGAGATGATGGTCACACATGATATGGAACTAGTACTCTTAAAGCTGCACCGATCAGGATAGTATGACTAGGTCATGACTTCCCGATTACAGAGATTAGTTACTCAGGATCCGATATATGCTTCATACAGGACAGACACAGAGCCAGCCCTAGGCCTAGCATGTGACATCCGATACTGGATCGTATTACGTATTACATAATATTAGTATTACTACGCCTGATACAGATGATATTCCTCGATGAATATTTCTGGAGAATTGAGTAGGCACGGTGCTTTGCTAGAAGCCAACCATGTCTTGTAAATCGGTGAGAACATGGTATGGGGTACGCACGTGTTCAGATAGTCCGATAATCGTATTTACTACCAAAATATCCAGGAATCTCTTGGGTCGCTTCCCAAAGATTCACCAATGACATTTGACTCAGATAGAATTAATCTGGGATTAATTATGAGAGAGAAAATTAATCTAGGATTAATTGCGGCAAGAATTAATTGGGATTAACTTCGTATAGAAGAGAGAACGCGATTAATTTAGAATTTATCGATAAAATAAATTTAATAGTTAAATTGGATTTTTCTATTTAATTTATTTATTTGTGGCTAAAATAATATATCAGATATATTAATTGAAATTGGATTTCAACACGAAATTAAAATTGGATTTTAATTCGGGCGAACAATTAATTTAGAATTAATTCGAAAGCGACTATCGTAATAATTTTACGAGGCATAATTATTAAATTAAATTGGATTTAATTATGGCACGATGGTAAATTAGTTTAATCGGAATTAAATGAACCCGATAAAATTACCTGTGACTTTGCGTGTGTCTTTTTGTGTTTTGGGAACACAAAATATCTTTGACTTTGGTGGGCCCAAGTCAAGTTGTGTGTTGAGGAAGCCAACTCAAATTTTTAATTTAAAATATGGTGGGACCACATGACTTACATCAAAGGTCAAATGTTGATGTAAGTAGTTGTCTTAATTAATTTAGGCATTTTAACACACAACCACCAAGTTTAGAAACTCTATTCTTCTCTCCACCTTGGCCGAATTCTTCTCTTATTTGTAATGAAATTTTGGTTCAAAATTTCAACATATCTAGCACTTGGAGGAGTCAAATTAGGTGATAGGGAAACTCACCCAAGGAATAAACAACATAACAACTAGCTTGGAGCTTCATCAAAAGAGGAAATTTCAAATTTCTCCATATAACAATGTAAGTGATTCCGCCACTTTTTCTTGTTATTTCACACATATAATCATGTTTAGGATCTTGTGGCATGTCTTAGAGACTAACAATGGTATCAGAGCCTTCCTAAATATGATTTTGAAAACTATGGTTCATAAACTTTAATTAGGAATTTTTGCTTGGAGCATGAAAATTCAAAATTGAATTGTTGGTTGATGTTAGATGATGATAACTTGAGTTGTGCATTGTTGGATTGTTGAAAAATTGATTGGATCAAATTTCCCTAATTTCCCTAAGTTGGCCGAAATTTACCCTAGTGTAACTCATGGTGATTTTTAAATTTTGACACTTGGATGTGTTAATGACATGATATATATGTTGAATGTTGATTTAATTAGATTGGAATCAAATTGGATATTAATTTCTTGTCATTGTCGTGAGTTAGCATGCTTGTTGGAGACTTGATTTTGCTTCAATTTGTGTTGGACATGAATTGGAATGATAAGCATGATTAATTAGATTAATTAATATTTTGGAAATGTTAGATTAATTAATTAGTTATGTTAATTACACTTAAAATGGATTAATGTAATATTTTGAATATTGTATTAATGTAAATTAGTCCCTAAAATATTAAATGGGCTAATTTGGTTATTTGGATTAATGGGCTTAGTTGGGCCAAGTTTGGTTGTGGACAATTGGGTTGGATCCAATTGGGCCTAAACTATTTCCATAAAAGTCCAAAATATGACTTTTGGGCCTTTTATTATCTAATTGGGCCTAATGAGCCAAAATTAATTTATGACATATGTGATTCCTAAATGGGCCAAGACATTATGGCTTGATCCGTAATGGCCAAAAGTCCATGCCTAAAGAATTAATTAAAGCCATTGGACCTAATAGAATTGACATTGGATGCTAAATGGGCCTTTGAGACCATTTGGATTGGATTTGGAATCCAAGTCTAAATGGGCATTATTATAATAGAATAAGTGTAATTGTTTAATTTGGAATTAAACTTGAATTAGTATTGAATACAATTTAAATTGGATTTAATATTGTAGTTCGATATAATTCAAGAATACTTACTTTGATTATTTATTATTAAACGAGTTGGACTCGTGCAAATTAAATCGTTGTATGAATATTGGATGGTCATTAATTGAAGAATTAATTAATTGGATTACATTGATTGACAACATGCTATGTGTGAATGCTTGGATGTATTTGTTTGAATAATGTATATCGGATGATATTAGATGGGTGGGGGCAATTTTGGAAATTATTGTAAATATTGTATTTATTTGAAATTGGACCTGCGTGTCCAGCCAATCACCTCTTATTCTCATTGTATTTCTCTTCTCACCAATTCCCCTCAATGTAAATGAGATTTATTATAGTGTTATGTAATTGGATAATAGAAGAATGTAAAGTGCTAGCGGGAGAGAAGAAAAAAAAAGAGAGAGATTTGTTCTAGGAACAAAATGTATATGAATATCCATCCACATATCATTATTATATTTATCGCGCCTTATTATGCTTTTAGAATGCATGCTTAAGGGTGTATGATGAGACCTAATCAAAGATAATAAGTTAGTTGCAAATTTACAAAAACACCCTCGTATTTAATATTAAGCGTTTCCTTCCATTGAGTGGTTCTCTCTCAAGATCCAAGATTGGCTTTGATTTGTTGGCCAAAGTCAAGATCATTGTCTATCGCGGATGTGTTTGAACCATGAAAGCTTTGTTAATATCGCATGTCTTAGGCAGTTGTGACTTGTTGGCCAAAGTCAAGGTCACTTTGTTCATCGACATGGATTACGAAGCTTTCCCACTGTCATGTGGGTCGCGCTTAATGGAATCATTAAGCTTGTTGAGCCAAAGCCAAGGCTTAGTTGATTCAGAGGAATAGTTTAGGAAATATATTAGATATATGTTTCAGACTTGGATGTCTACCTACCGGATCTAGGAATTGGATGGGATCCAATTGATCTTAGAGATCTACCTAGTTAAATTTTATACAGCTTGTTGGCCAAAGTCAAGGTTGTGTATTATTTAACGGAATCCTAGCCCACTAGGAAACTAGGTTTTCCGAGTACTCAACAGAGGGTTAGAGGCTCGCCGAAAATTAGTGGGAGGCTAGTATTAAATATACAATTTCGTTTAATACTCGCTAATATGCGCACTCTATTATTATTATTTTTCGTTATTATATATATTAGTTGGACTAATATTATTCATTTATTGTTTTCTTTGAACAGTTAGACTGTACTCAACACTACTCCATTTGTAGTTGGTTATATAGTTGGAATATAGTAACCATTGCATTTGAGTGTACCCGAAACATTTGATTGGATAGTTGGTGTAACATCCCGCCTAGGCCAGGATGCTACCGGCAGGAGACAGGCTAAACCCATCTCCATAAGCCTCTGATTCTAACAAAATTTCGGCATGATGTATTCGTAAAATCATGCAACCTGGCCTATAGCCAGCATCCAAATACAACATAAACATAAAATCTAACCTGGCCTATAGCCAGCATCCACATACATCATAAACATAAAATCTCGGCCTCAGGCTGGAATCACAACACTAATGCAATCTAAGGGCCCAACTAAAATACGATGTAGACATAATACAATTGGGGCTCCGTGCCCGAAAATGCGTATATGCAAAAACTTGTACAAACTTTAAACTTATATACAACTCAATTACTTTACAAATGAACTCATAAACAACTTGACTCTTATTCTCCCAAGACCTGGTGACTGGCTGACTGCAATGCTGCTATCCGGCTCCTCAAGCTCTGGTATCTGTGATCAACCGATCAGGTCATCAACCTGCAAAACTCAAACACTGCTTACTCTTTGCTAATCTAGTTCCGACTTTTATTATAACTATCTTTTTTTGATATCATTGAAATATCATCAATCGGTTTATTAAAATATTATTTCTGTCAAACATTTAATCCACTACCACCAACCATGTATACATGCATATGTTATTAAATCATCATGTTATAACATCTTTACAATATGTTCTTTCAGAGTGAGCATACAACTCATACCGTCATCAATAATAAATATGCATTTAACTAAAATCATGCTATTATGCGCTAGTATTTAACACAATGTTACTTTTATATGAATATGCCTCGCACAGTTATTAACCATATATACATATTAATGAATCATGCCACTATACATTTATGCCGAACCATATGCATAATAGTAATTTATACTCTACTCTCACATGTCATACTTTTAGAAAAATACTTTTTAGAAATCTTTTCTGAAAAACCATTTTCTGAAAACTGCTTTCTGAAACTCTTTATAAAACCTGTCTTTCTGAAATACTGTTTCTAAAAACTGTTTCTGAAAACTGTTCATCTGAAATCTGTTTATGAAAACTGAAGTCTATCTGAAATCTGTATCTCTGAAAACTGAAATCTGTATATGAAAACTGAAAAGTGAATCTCCGCCCGTAGGCGCATCTCCGCCCGAAGGCGCATCTCCGCCCGTAGGCGCATCTCCGCCCGAAGGCGCATCTCCGCCCGAAGGCGCATCTCCGCCCGTAGGCGCATCTCCGCCCGTAGGCGCATCTCCGCCCGAAGGCGCATCTCCGCCCGAAGGCGCATCTCCGCCCAGGAATGTACCATCTGAGCGCTGAGGATCTAGGAGCGTCCCCCCAGTCCTCCACATGTGCACATGTGTCTAAATCCGTCAATTCCAACTGAATCTCAAGTCATTACTGTTTTGCTTCGATAAATTAATCTACTACAGGAACCTTTTGAACTATATTCAGCCATAAGTAGCATGTACCTCTCTCTCTCTCTCTCTCGATGTTTCTTCTCTCCTTTTCGTCTCTGTGTGTGTTTCTGATTTCGTGTGCGTGTGTAAGCTGTGTATTTTATTCTATGTGTGTATTGTAATTATTGTCTGGGTATGTGATAAACAAATCATACACGTGTGTGTGTGTATGGAGGACATGTGTAAGTGTTACAAAAATATCTAATTCATGTTAGCTAATTTAATAATTCACAATTTAGTCCCTCAAATTTAATCCAATAACAAAATTGTAAATTAATTTCATGAAAATGCTACCATTTTGAAATTAAATTTATCTCGCGTTCGGAAGCGGCCTCATGCGCGAAAATTAAAATTCACGCTAATGTTCTAAAATAACCCGGGATGTTACATTCACCCCTCCTTATATAGGATTCGTCCTCGAATCCTGACCTGGGCATACTGAAACCAATAACAAGCAATGACTGGAAACTAATCATCAAACAAAGACCGATATGGTCCAAACAAAACATATACTTACTGAGTTAGTCGAATAGCCAGCAGCTGCAGTCACCGACACTCTATAACCTCTGCTCTGTGATACCATCTTTGTAACATCCCGCCTAGGCCAGGATGCTACCGGCAGGAGACAGGCTAAACCCATCTCCATAAGCCTCTGATTCTAACGAAATTTCGGCATGATGTATTCGTAACATCATGCAACCTGGCCTATAGCCAGCATCCAAATACAACATAAACATAAAATCTAACCTGGCCTATAGCCAGCATCCACATACATCATAAACATAAAATCTCGGCCTCAGGCCGGAATCACAACACTAATGCAATCTAAGGGCCCAACTAAAATACGATGTAGACATAATACAATTGGGGCTCCGTGCCCGAAAATGCGTATATGCAAAAACTTGTACAAACTTTAAACTTATATACAACTCAATTACTTTACAAATGAACTCATAAACAACTTGACTCTTATTCTCCCAAGACCTGGTGACTGGCTGACTGCAATGCTGCTATCCGGCTCCTCAAGCTCTGGTATCTGTGATCAACCGATCAGGTCATCAACCTGCAAAACTCAAACACTGCTTACTCTTTGCTAATCTAGTTCCGACTTTTATTATAACTATCTTTTTTTGATATCATTGAAATATCATCAAATCGGTTTATTAAAATATTCTTTCTGAAAAACTATTATCTGAAAGTTTCTTTCTGAAAATCATTTGCTGAAAACCTTACTTTTACTTTCTCTTTCTGGAAAAGCACTTTCTGAAAACTGTAAACTGTATTTGGGGTATCTGCTGAAAACTGGCGCATAGGGGCGTTACGTATCGCCGTCCCCCCATACGCCCTAGAGCTAGATATGCAAATCCATGACATTGGGGCGTTACGTATCGCCGTCCCCCAAAGCATGCCATACCTGCCCTGAAACTAGTGGTCTTGGGGCGTTACGTATCGCCGTCCCCCAAGCCACAACTAGAACTGGGGTTGCAAATCTATGCTACCGCCCAAGCTCTGAACTGGAGATCAGGTACACGATCCTATGCCGCCATCCTGTCTCATAAACTAGGATCTAGGGGCGTTACGTATCGCCGTCCCCCTAGTCCTCTACATGTGCACATGTCTCTGTAACCGTCAATTCCATAATATCCGTCAATTCCAAACTGTCTCAAGTTGCATACTGGGGTGAGTTTTTCCCTCATGCCCCGAAAACATAAACTCATAATCTGTATTTCAAAACTGTGAAAACATTTTCTAAAATACTTTTCTTTAAAAACCCTTTTTGAATTTCCAAAACCATTCTTTATTTCAACTTAATTCATGAAAGTCATAATGCACAACATGCCTATACATTTCTTATGCTTTCAGAAATCACAGCCATATTTTATTATATACTTATCTTATGCATTCCTACATATTAATGATTCATGTATTCTATTCCTTTTTATACCTTCGTCTTTAGCTGTCTTTTAATCTATAAACTAACTCTATCATAACTGAAATACCTCAAACACAAAGCATTTACTCAACATACTTCTATACCATGATCTCTACTCAACTCATTGCCAATGAATAAAATTAATGAATTCCCTCGATGCACTAGTTATAACATAATCCTTGAAGCCATTAATCAAGTAACGAACTTCTAGACTTCCAATACATCCAAGCAAACAAGGTTCCCCGCCATTGAACACTTTCCTCCAAGAGATAAATAGTGGGCTGAAAACTAAATTTCTCTATTTACACAAAAGAAGTATAAATATTACAATGAAAGGAAATAAAAGGATTAATGGATTTATTACCATAATATCATTGCAGTAAAAGAAATTAAAGAAGCATATTGGCTGTATAAACTGATACAAGCAATTTCTTCAATGTATTTATCAAAGTTAATTTCAATTCGGTGCTTACTCAAATTCTTGTTACCAAATCGTATTACACATATATATATATCCATTATACATTCTTTTATTTCTAATTTTTCCATATATCGCACCTAAATACATTATATTATTATCCTAAATTACTCATCATAGTATTTAATCTTATGCCTTAAAAGTATTATTTCCATGACTCCTAAAACCAGCAAATACATATCCATAAACTAAATACATATCAGTTTCTGAAACTTAGGTCTGTGCACACTAACTCAATGATTCCATTTTCATACTTCCCAAACTGATACTTCTAACAATCATATATTCTCATTAATTTCATTCTCATTGACCATCATATAACATCTTCACAAATCATTTTACTATTACAGCCACTAGTCCCACAGCCCCTACTGTTTCTGTCTCTTCCACTACTTTCATCGTCTCCACTACTACTACTTCTATTTCTCTCTACACCACAGCCGTATATATACACATACACACATAAAATCAGAACGTCATTTATTTTATTTCTTGATTACAAAGAACGCACATAATACATATCCATCTCATCATTACATTGCACATAAATAAAAAATCCAATCCCAGGGTTCATGTCATTTTTTTTTTTCCAAATCTCCAATTACTTTAATCCGGTTAATTTCCTTCAATTCCAAGGTTAAAATCAGTTTTAAATCACTCTAATATACTCTTCTTTACAATTCGTAATTCAATTTTGAAATTAATCCAAGAACCCCCCAATTTATCAAATTCAATCAAAACTCAAGAAAATCATCACCTAGTGTACTTACTTGGATTTCCTCATGCATCTATAAACACTGAAGCTGTTGAACTGAATTAACTCCCTGGTTTTTGGTTCTCTCTCTCTTCTTCTTCTCTTCCTTCGAATCTCTCACTCGCTTCATGTCTCTGCTCACTGCCTCTCTTCTGGTTTCAGTCTGCTTCTTTTTTCTTCTTCTCTGTTTTCAGTTTCTTTCTCTCTCGGTCATCCCCTGATTTCCTCATCTCTTCTCTCTCTTTCTATTTCGCCTCAGCTCTCTCTCTGTTCTGTCTTCCTTCTTCTTGGTCTTCTCTTATTTCTTCACTTCTCTCTCTCTCTCTCTCTCTCTCTCGATGTTTCTTCTCTCCTTTTCGTCTCTGTGTGTGTTTCTGATTTCGTGTGCGTGTGTAAGCTGTGTATTTTATTCTATGTGTGTATTGTATTATTGTCTGGGTATGTGATAAACAAATCATACACGTGTGTGTGTGTATGGAGGACATGTGTAAGTGTTACAAAAATATCTAATTCATGTTAGCTAATTTAATAATTCACAATTTAGTCCCTCAAATTTAATCCAATAACAAAATTGTAAATTAATTTCATGAAAATGCTACCATTTTGAAATTAAATTTATCTCGCGTTCGGAAGCGGCCTCATGCGCGAAAATTAAAATTCACGCTAATGTTCTAAAATAACCCGGGATGTTACAGTTGGACTGTAGCAATCAAAATGGCTGGAAAGATTAGCGTTAGGGACATAATCATGTGTGAGAATGTCTTTAACGGCGTAAATTTTCCAGACTGGGAGATGACCTCAGGATAGTCCTGGGAGCTGAGAAGTTGCTCTAGATGATAAAGAGACCTCTCGGGCTTGAGTCCGAGACTTGAGCGGCCAGTAGAGCATGAGCTTTGGAAGACCCACCATGATGATAAATTTACTGCTCAATCCATTATGCTTGCTGCAATGACTCCCCAGTTTCATCGTCAGAACAATGGATTGGATCCTTATGCGATGATGTTGTAGTTGAAGGATCTTCATAGATCTAATCTTAGATCTCAGAAGTATGAGTTGCAGAAGAAGCTCTTTCGCTCTCGTATGTCAGAGGGTACAACTGTCAAACACTACATGTCGTAGATGATTGCTGACATCGAACAGCTAGGTTAGTTGGGCATTACCTTCGAGGTCGAGACTTCCATAGATTTGATCTTACAGTCTCTGCCTGACTTCTAGGGCGGGTTCATCATGAACTATAATATGATGAACCAATAGAAAACTCTTGGAGAGTTAATGGCTATGATGAAAGAGACAGAGCCTTAGCCTGAAAGGCAAGAAGCGCGAGGCGCATCTTACTTTGATATCCAAGAAGGCCAAGGCTTGGCCGAAGACTTCTGGGGGTGTGGAGAAGAAGAAGAAGAAGGGCAAGGCTCAATCATCACATACTTCTGGGAAGACAAATGACAAATCCCAAGACGTCTTCCTACACTGCGGTAAACGGGGCCACTGGAAGCGTGACTGCCGTAAGTTCAAGGCGGACTTGAAGGAAGCGAAGGCGGGCAAGGCTCCAACTTCATGTATGTTTGTTATTGAAATAAACATGTCTACTACTAGTTTTAAAAATTAGATTTTTGATACTGGATGTGGTACTCACATATGTACTAATTTGCAGGATCTGCAGATTAGCAGGAGACTGGCTTCAGATGAGATTGACATGCGAGTTGGAAATGGGACGAGAGTCGCTGTTTTGGTCGTTGGCACCTATGTTTTGAATCTGCCCTCAGGGCATGTACTTACATTAGGTGACTGTTATTTTGTACCTAGTTTGACTAGGAATATTATCTCTGTATCTAGTTTAACCCGATGCGGGTATACATTTCTATTCAGGAACATTGGGTGTTTTGTTTATAAATATGATATTTTGATATGTACAACAGATGTGAATAATGGTCTTTATATTTTGAATATAAATGAATTTCAAACATATAACATGACAAACAAAAAGCTCAAATTGAGTAAAACGGATGAGATTTATTTGTGGCATTGTCGTCTGGGACACATTAACAGAACTCGTATATCCACACTTTCGAAGAATGGATACTTGGACGGATTTGATCCTAATTCATATGATGTCTGCGAATCATGTTTGTTAGGCAAATTGCCTAAAACACCTTTTAATTGTAAAGGTGTACGTGCCACCGAGCTGTTAGCTCTCGTTCATAGTGACGTATACGGGCCAATGTCTAGCCAGGCTAGAGGTGGATATGAATTTTTCGTAACCTTTACGGATGATGCATCGCGTTATGGTTATGTGTATCTTATGAAACACAAGTCGGAAACTTTTGAGAAATTCAAAGAGTTTCGACACGAAGTAGAAAAACAGACTGGCAAAAGTATTAAAACATTGCGGTCGGACCGTGGAGGAGAATATTTAAGCAATGAGTTTCAAGATTACTTGAAAGAATATAGTATTCTTTCACAGTAGACTCCTCCCGGAATACCTCAATTGAACGGTGTGTCCGAACGGAGAAACCGAACTTTGTTGGACATGGTAATGTTAATGATGAGTCGCACAGAGCTACTGATTTCCTTCTGGGGATACGCATTAAACAGTGCAATACTTATTTTGAATAAGGTTCCGTCAAAATCTGTTGAACAGACTCCATATGAGATATGGACATGAAAGAAACTAGGTTTCTTATTCCTGAAGATTTGGGGATGCTGGGCATATGTTAAACGTTTGGATAGTACCAAACTAGAAGCCAAATTGGATAAGTGCCTATTTGTAGGTTATCCTAAGGAAACGAAAGGATATTATTTCTACAACCCACAAGAGAATAAAATATTTATTGCTCTTCATGCGGTTTTCCTAGAAAAGGAATTCATGAATGCAGTGGTAAGAGGGAGGAAAGTAGAACTTGATGAAAATCGGAGTGATACTGTTCCTGGCACCGACCCACTCATGGAACATGAACAATCCATCAAAGATGAGACTGTTCCACAATCTTCTGATACACAAGAACCGCGTAAGTCGGAGAGACTCAGAAAACAACCTGAGAGGTATGGTTTTCTGATCTCACCTCATGTAGACATTAATCTTATTGAGGAAGATGAACCGGCTACGTATAAGGAAGTGATACAAGGTATCGACTCCACTTTATGGCAAGAAGCCATGAAGTCCGAAATGGATTCCATGTATATCAACCAAGTTTGGACACTGGTTGATGTACCAGAAGGCATTAAGCCTATTGGTTGTAAATGGATCTTCAAAAAGAATAGAGACATGGTAGGCAACATACAAACGTACAAAGCTAGGCTTGTAGCTAAAGGATATCGTCAACGACATGGTGTCGATTATGACGAAACTTTTTCACCCGTTGCCATGATTAAATCTATTCGGATAATGCTTGCTATTGCTGCATATTTCGATTATGAAATATTTCAGATGGATGTCAAAATCGCTTTCTTTAACGGAAACCTTTTGAGGATGTTTATATGCAATAACCTGATGGTTTTGTCGTACCAAGACATGCAAACAAGGTTTGCAAGTTAAACCGATTTATTTATGGATAAAGCAAGCATCGCATTCTTGGAACCATCGTTTTGATGAGATTATAAAAGAATATAGTTTCATTCAAAACGAAGATGATTCTTGTGTATATAAGAAGGTTAGTGGGAGCGCACTGACATTCATTGTCCTATACATTGATGATGTATTGCTTCTTGAAAATGACATTCCCATGCTACAATGGTGAAAGTTTGGCTTTCATTAAAATTCTCCATGAAAGACCTGGGAGAGGCAGTCTTTATTCTAGGAATAAGGAGCTACCAGGATAGATCTAGAAAGCTGGTGGCACTCTCCAGAGCTCGTATATCGACAAAGCATTGAAGAGATTCAACATGGATCAGTCCAAGAGGGGGCTGCTTCCGGTGTCACATGGCATTTTTCTATCGAAGGATATATGTCCTAAAACTTAAAATCTGAAAGATGTAATGATTCGGATCCCGTATGCTTCAGCAGTCGGATCGATCATGTACGCCATGATATGTACGCGACCTAATGTCTCATATTCTTTGAGCATGTGTTGTCGCTATCAGGCAGATCCAGATGATGGTTACTGGATTGCTATAAAGAACATTCTTAAGTATCTTAGACGAAATAAAGATGCTTTCTTAGTCTATGTGGATGGAGAACTTGAGGTGACTGGGTTCACCGATGTAAGTTTCCAAACCGACAAAGATGTCTGTAAGTCGCAATCAGGGTACATATTTTGTTTAAACAATGGAGCAGTGAGCTGGAAATCTTCCAAGCAAGAGATTGTTGCCGATTCAACAATATTGCTGCAGCTGAGGCAGCAAAAGAAACAGTTTGGATCCGTAAATTCCTAATTGGATTAGGAGTAGTTCCGTTAGCAGCTGAGCCCGTACTTTTATATTGTGACAATAATAGGGCTATCGCACAGGCTAATGAACCACGGTCTCATCAACGATCCAAGCATGTACTTCGATGATTTCATCTGATTCGTGAGATCATACATCGTGGCGATGTGAAGATCGAGAAGATCACATCAGATGATAACATTGCAGATCTGCTGCAAAAGCCATATCTCAGCAAAAGTTTGAGTGACATATACATAGTTCAAGTGTTAGATACTTGAGTGATTGGCTATAGGCCAAGTGGGAGATTGTTGGACAATTATGACCCACAACCTCACTATTTGTAAAGAACATTGTGTTTTTGTACAAATTATCAATATGACAAAAGGAAATTGCTATTTTATCATTATTGTAATTAGATTACTTGGATATATATTAATGATAAAAGTCCATATGGTTAAATCAGATTAATAAGATATGAGACAGTATTATTCCATGAATGGTTTAATCATTAAATATCCATAGTCGAAGAATTATCGAGACTGGACATTAATAATGCGGAATAGACTAGTATTAAACTTGTGCGCGTTATGGAAGCTTAACGACATAGTTCTCATATATTTAGGTATTGGATACTTATGCAAGTGTAATAAAAGGTTCTGTTAGCCATTGGACCGGGAACAGTTTGCTCTGGATAGACCCACTCGGAATCCCATTGGTAGTATGACTATGTGTCTATGAGAATCCGAATCAGGGTAGGTGTATGTGATCTTTAACCTGAGACTTACGTCGCTATTACTTGTGACAATCAATTTACTTTAGTGTTGGTCGTCTGGAGCTTTAACAGGTTCTGTGTACGCCTGTATTGGGTTTACTGAGAATCGTAGTGTATTGGATGTGATGTCAAGATTGGAGTATCACGTCAGTCATATGGAGATGATGGTCACACAAGATACGGAACTAGTACTCTTAAAGCTACAGTTATTGGGATAGTATGACTAGGTCATGACTTCCCGATTACAGAGATTAGTTACTCAGGATCTGATATATGCTTCATACGAGACAGACATAGAGCCAGTCCTAGGCCTAACATGTGACATCCGATACTGGATCGTATTACGTATTACATAATATCAGTATTACTATGCCTGATACAAATGATATTCCTCGATAAATATTTCTGGAGAATTGGGTAGGCACGGTGCTTTGCTAGAAGCCAACCATGTCTTGTAAATCAGTGAGAACATGGTACGGGGTACGCACGTGTTCGGATAGTTCGATAATCGTACTTACTGCCAAAATATCCAAGAGTCTCTTGGGTCACTTCCCAAAGATTCACCAATGACATTTGACTCAGATAGAATTAATCTGAGATTAATTATGAGAGAGAAAATTAATCTGGGATTAATTGCAGCAAGAATTAATTTGAGATTAACTTCGTATAGAAGAGAGAACGCGATTAATTTAGAATTAATTGATAAAATAAATTTAATAGTTAAATTAGATTTTTCTATTTAATTTATTTATTTGGGGCTAAAATAATATATCAGATATATTAATTGAAATTGGATTTCAACACGAAATTAAAATTGGATTTTAATTCGGGCGAACAATTTAATTTAGAATTAATTCGAAAGTGACTATCGTAATAATTTTACGAGGCATATTTATTTAATTAAATTGGATTTAATTATGGCGTGATGGCAAATTCGTTTAATCGGAATTAAACGAACCCAATAAAATTGCCCGTGACTTTGCGTGTGTCCTCTTGTGTTTTTGGAACAAAAAATATCTTTGACTTTGGTGGGCCCAAGTCAAGTTGTGTGTTGAGGAAACCAACTCAAATTTTGAATTTAAAATGTGGTGGGACCACATGACTTACATCAAAGGTCAAATGTTGATGTAAGTAGTTGGCTTAATTAATTTAGGCATTTTAACACACAACCACCAAGTTTAGAAAACTCTCTTATTCTCTCCACCTTGGCCGAATTCTTCTCTCATTTGTAATGAAATTTTGGTTCAAAATTTCAACATAGCTAGCACTTGGAGGAGTCAAATTAGGTGATAGAGAAACTCACCCAAGGAATAAACAACATAACAATAAGCTTGGAGCTTCATCAAAAGAGAAAATTTTGAAATTTCTCCATATAACAATGTAAGTGCTTCCGCGCTACTTTTTCTTGTTATTTCACTCATATAATCATGTTTGTGATCTTGTGGCATGTCTTAGAGACTAACAAGTCACCCAAATATCGACTTCTTCAACTCTGCCGCCAAGTGCTTCTCAATCGACCTCAACTGTTGACGTGCCTCAAGCAAGCCGACCCGTACCAACTCCCCCTCGGCCACCGAAAAGGCATTCTCATCAGGTCCGGAGCGAGATACCTGAGGCACCAATCGAGAGACCCATTAAGAGGAAAATGTTGGGTCATAAGTGCAAGGGTCCAGCCATCCCCTCAGAAGCTAATGAAGGTGCACGCTAGGGGCTGAAGATTTTCCGTAGAAGGTAAGAGACGAAGTGGGCTACCTTATCCCGGCCATCAATTACATGACCAGAGTGGTTGGCTTGGAGAGAGCGATTAAGTAAGAAGAGCTTTCCGCCGAGGACATCATCAACAAGTCCTGCAAGTTCTATGCGCGGGTAACTGAGCTTTTCCCCTATAACTTGTTTATTTATTCTACTGTTCTAATTCCTTTCTTCGTATACAGATGGCCTACATCATGGCCATAAACAAGGACTTGATAATCAGCACTCTCTCTGAGAGGGGTCATACACAAAAGCTTGAAAGTTGCCTAACCAAGCGGGAGCAGGAGCTTTCCAAACAGCTGGAAGCGGCCAACAAAGGTTCAAGAACTAAAAGCAGAAAATCGCGGCCTTAAACAGTCCGAGGTCGATGCTAAATCTGAGGTGGCTGCCCTCCGAAGGCCTCAGGATTACAAAGAAAGAAAAAATGATGCAAAGGCCGAGCCGGCCTGACAAAGTGATGAGAATAGATATTTGAAGCGGCAGTTCTCCTCATTTGAGACAAAACTCGGTGAGAAAATAGAGCAGCTCGAGAAAGCTTTCGAAGACTTGAGGAAGTTGGAGACCAAGCAACTTGGTCGTCTTAAGGCTGCCCGACGAGAAGCCAAGATACAAGGGTTGGAGGATTGTGTCGGGGTATTCGAGGCGCTTCAGCCTGACGATGATCTAGATACGATCCGCAAAGTCCTGAAGGTGTGCAAGAGGAAATTTCTTTAGAAGAGGCCTATAGTGATTTCTATGAAGACCCGGGAATTACAAGATACCGACCTGATTTCCACGCTGTTTCCAACATGAGCGGATCCCGGCCCTTCAATGTCCACTGTACTTCCTGAAGAAGTCCTCGACCTTTCCTCTATTGCTTCTGAATTCGATATGCTTGCCCCTACCGCCATGTCTAATGCTCATTCTACCGAGCCTGATGCTGCTACTGCCAAGCATGATGCTTCTGCTGCCAAGCCTGATGCTCCTGCCACTGTTGAATAACTCTTTTTTTATTCTTTGATGTATATTTAGTACAGGTGATCCCGATGTGGCCCTTTATATCAGACATTTGTGAATTTATAATTTTATTTTTTGCACTTCTGTTTCTCTTTATGTTTAACGCACATCTGACTAAATCCTGAGGCCTGACCTCTTGTTGGACTTGGTGCTTGGATCGCCAATCCGAATGATGTATTGTATATTTTATTATTTATTGTCTTGTAGTAATACTAGACACTAGGTGGTCCGACATTGGGATAAGTATTACTATTGTAAATTATTCTTAAAGTGTGTGTGTGTATATATATATTCCCAGTCATTGGTTTTGGAATATAGTCGAATTCCTATAACCTAGAAGACTAGCACATATCGTATATTGAAATTCGAGTTTCGATGGTTTAACCCGATGTACCATGAGTTTTGGAAACTCGTATAGATAAGTAGGATTTGGTTGGACCGAAAACTGAATGACTCACAGGTGATTCCTAATAGTTGGAAGTACAGACCATCGTCAATAGGAATCTCCTCGAGTCGAGTAACATATGTAATCCTTTGACTATAGGATATCATTGATTTTGTGTAAGATCCACCACACTTTAATGCCATGTATTGTAAGTGTTCCTAGAACATGCCAAGATCGTCTAAGAGTGATTTGTGTGTGAATAAACAAAAGAAAGTTGCGGAAAAACTTACTTGGATTGGATGAGTTTCAAGACTTTTCTTGGATTTGTTGGATGTAATAGAAGCTCCAAGCTTTGTGTTTGCATTCCAAACTCATGGATTGGTTTCCCTATCACCTCATTTAACTTTTGATGTGCTAGCAAAGTTGATTTTGAAACAAAATCAATGGAGAAGGAAGAGCATACTCATGGAAAGTGAGAGGAAGAGAGAGATGAAGTTGTTTGATAATTTTTTATTTCCAAAATCAATTACCAAAAGTCAACAAGCAAAATTTGTATATCCTTTTCCAAAAAAAAATTTACAAAGTGTGTTGGACAAGTTAGCTTTTAAAAGCTTCCAACCACTTCCATCACTCAGATTGACTAGTGATGTAAGTTGGTGGGTCCCACTTTAAATTCCAAATTTAAGTCGGACAATCCAACACGCAACTTTGCTCGGGCCCGGGTTCGTTTAATTCCGAATTAAACAAATTTGCCATTGCGACTTTATTAAATCCAATTTAATTAAATAATAATGCCTCGCAATATTATTACGTAAGTCGCTTACGAATTAATTCTAAATTAATTCGTTCGCTCGAATTAAAATCCAATTTTAATTCCACATTGAAATCTAATTTCAATTAATATATCTATATATTATTTTAGCCCAATTAAATAAATTAAATAGAAAAATCTAATTTAACTATTAAATTTGTTTTACCGATAATTCCAAATTAATCGCGTTCTCTCTTTCGTCGAATTAATCCCAGATTAATTCTTGCGTAATTAATCCCAGATTAATTCTCTATTTAGTAATTAGTCCCAGATTAATTTATTGCCATAATTAATCCTAGATTAATTTTCTCACTCATAATTAATCCCAGATTAATTCTTGTTCGAGTCAAATGTCATCGGTGAATCTTCGGGAAGCGCCCCAAGAGATCCCTGGATATGTTGGCAGTAAATACGGTTATCGGACTATCCAAATACGTGCGTAGCTAGTACCACGTTCTTACCGATTTACAAGACATGGTTGGCTTCTAGCAAAGCACCGTGCCTACCCAATTCTCTAGAAATATATTCAACATGGAATATACATAATCTTTATCAAGCGTAGTATACTAAGTATTGCGTATTACGATCCAGTATCGGATGTCACATGCTAGGCCTAGGGCTGGAATTGTGTATGCCCCATACGAAGCATATATCGGATCTCTGGAAACTAGTCTCTATAATCGGATAATCATGCCATAGTCATATTATCCCGATGACTGCAGTACTTAAGAGTACTAGTTCTGTATCCCTACGTGACCATCATCTCCATATGACTGAAGTGATACTTCCATCTTGACATCACACCCAATACACTACGATTCTCAGTATAGCCAGAAGAGGCATACACAGAACATGTTAAAGCCCCAGACGACCAAAACCAAAGTATACTGATTGTCGTAAGTATTAGCGATGCAAGTCTCATGTTAAGCCCAAATACACCTACCCTGATTCGGATTCCCATAGACACATAGTCATACTACCAATGGGATTCCGAGGGGTCTATCCAGAGCAAAGCTGTTCCCGTACCATCGGTAAACAGAACCTCCTATTACATTTGCATGAGTATCCAAATATATGAGAACTATGCTATTACGCTTCCATAACACGTAAAAGTGTAATACTAGCCTATTCCCCATTATCGATGTCCAGTCTCGATAATACTACGACTAGAGATATTTAATGATTAAACCTTACGTGGATTAATAATGTCTCATATCTTATAATCAGGTACTAATCATATGGACTTTTATCATTTATATATCCAAGTAATCTAATTACAAAATGATAAAAGTGCAATTTCCTTTGTCACATAGTTAATTTGTACAAAAACACCATGTTCTGTACAAATTGTGATGTTATGGGTCATAATTATCCAACAATCTCCCACTTGGCCTATAGCAAATCACTTAAGTGTCTAACACCTGAACTATGTACGGGTTGCTCAAACTTTTGCTAAGAAACAACTTTCGTCTGTGGATTTACAAGATTATCAATTGATGCGATTTATTCGATCATCACATCGCCACGATATATGATCTAACGAATCAGATGAAATCGTTGAAGTATATACTTGGATCGTTGATGAGACCGCGATTCCTTAGCCTGTGCTATAGCCCAGCTCAGCTGCTAATAGAACTACACCTAATCCAATTAGGATTATATGTTGGGTTTCTAAGGTCATCCCAAGGTCATATAAAGCATGAAACATGTGAATACAAGAAGTAAGAATGGCGGAAACATACTTACAAAGAACGGTTGTAAGATGCGTTGTATACAAAAATTTCCTATGAGAAGTCCTCCAAGATCTCCTCTTTGAAGTTGTTTGTTGAAGCTCCAAGCTTGAAGGTTGAGATTCCAAACTCAAAGGATGGTTTCCCTATCACCTAGTATGAATCTTTGTGTGCTAGCAATGGAGAAATTTTGCAACAAAATTTCCCAAAAAATCCTTGTTGTATTCGGCCAAGGTGAGAAAGAAAGAGAGAGTTTTTCTTTTTCCTTTGTTTTGTTTCTAAAACAAATACAAGTTATGAAAAAGCCAAAACAAATTTTGGTATATCTTTTTCCAAAAAGCAAAAACCAAGATTTGGAGGGAAAATAACATTTATTACTCCCAACTACTCCCATCTCTTAAAGTGACTAGATGTCTATCACCAAAAAGTTGAAATGACTTCCATCACTGAAGTGACAATTGATGTTACACGTGATGTGACTTGTGGGCCCCACTTTAATTCAAAATTCGAGTGGGCCTGTAAACACATCCCGAGCTCGGGTTCGTTAATTCCGAATTAACGAATTTTTCTTTGCGACGTAATTAAATCAAATTTAATTAAATAATTATGCCTAGCAAAATTATTATTCACGTCGCTCGCGAATTAATTCGTTCGCCCGAATTAAAATCCAATTTTAATTTTGTGTCGAAATCCAATTTCATTTAATATATCAAATATATTATTTTATCGATTAATTCCAAATTAATCATTCTCTCTCTCCAAATAGTATTTTATCCCAGATAAAATCTCTCCGTAATTAATCACAGATTAATTATGTTCGAATCATACGTCATCGGTGAATCTTCGGGAAGCGACCCATGAGATCCCTGGATATGTTGGCAGTAAATCCGCTTGTTGGACTATCCGTACACGTGTGTACCTCGTACCACGTTTTTACCGATTTACGAGACATGATTGGCTTCTAGCAAAACACCGTGCCTACCTAATTCTCCAGAAATATTCTTAAAGGAATATATAATCTATGTCAGGCATAGTATACGTAGTATTGCGTATTGCTATCCAGTATCGGATGTCACATGCAAGGCCTGGGGCTAGAAAAGTGTCTGCCCTGTAAGAAGCATATATCGGATCACAAGCAACTAGTCTCTTTAATCGAATAATCATGACCTTGTCATATTATCCCGATGGTTGCAACCCATTAGAGTACCAATTATGTATCCCTGCGTGATCATCATCTCCATATGACTGAAGTGATACTTCCATCTTGACATCACACCCAATACACTACGATTCTCAATAAACCCAGAAGAGGCGTACACAGAACCTGTTAAAGTCCTGGACGACCAAAACCAAAGCATATTGATTATCGCAAGTACTAGCGATGTAAGTCTCAGGTTAAGACCAAATACACTTACCCTAATGCGGATTCCTATAGACACATAATCATACTACCAATAGGATTCCGAGGGGTCTATCCATAGCGAAGCTGTTTTCGTACCATCGGTAAACAGAACCTCCTATCACACTTGCATAAGTATCCAATACTTAATATATGAGAACTATGTTGTTACGCTTCCATAACACGCACAAGTGCAATACTAGTCTATTCCGCATTATCGATGTCCAGTCTCGATAATACTACGACCAGAGATATTTAATGATTAAACCGTTATGGATTGATATTGTCTCTTATCTAATAATCCAGAACTAATCATAAGGACTTTTATCATTTATATATATATTTAAGTAATCAAATTACAAAATGATAAAATGCAATTTCCATTGTCACATAGTTAATTTGTACAAAAACCACAATGTCTTTTACAAATAGTGACGCTATGGGTCATAATTGTCCAACAATCTCCCACTTGGCCTATAGCCAGTCACTCAAGCATCTAACACCTGAACTATGTACATGTCGCTCAAACTTTTGCTGAGGAATAGCTTTCGTCAGCGGATCTGCAATGTTTTCCTCTGATGCGACCTTCTCGATCTTCACATCGCCACGGTGTATGATCTCACGAATCAGATGGAAACGTCGAAGAACATGCTTGGATCGTTGATGAGACCTTGGTTTCTTAGCCTGCATTATAACCCCGTTATTGTCACAATACAATGGAACGGGCTCAGCTGCTAACGGAACTACTCCTAATCCAATTAGGAATTTACGGATCCAAACTGCCTCTTTTTACTGCTTCAGCTGCGGCAATGTACTCTGCTTCTGTTGTTGAATCGGCAACAGTCTCTTGCTTGGAAGATTTCCAGCTTACTGCTCCGTTGTTCAAACAAAATATGTACCCGGATTACGACTTACAGTCGTCTTTATCGGTTTGGAAACTTGCATCGGTATACCCAGTTACCTGAAAGTTCTCCATCTCCATAGATTAAGAAAGCATCCTTAGTTCATCTAAGATACTTAAGGATATTCTTAACCGCCATCCAGTGACCATCACCTGGATCGGCCTGATAGCCACTACACATGCTCAGAGCATACGAGACATCAGGTCTCATACATATCATGGCATACATGATCGATCCGACTGCCGATGCGAATGAGATCCGACTCATATTGTCTCTCTCATCTTGAGTTTTAGGACACATGTCCTTAGATAGAGTGACGTCATGTGACACTAGCAACAGTCCCATCTTGGACTGATCCATGTTGAATCTCTTCAACACTTTGTCAATGTACGTGCTCTGGGAGAGTCCAAGCAGCTTTCTAGATCTATCCCGGTAGATCTTTATTCCTAGAATAAAGGCTGCTTCTCCCAGATCTTTCATGGAGAATTTTAATGAAAGCCAAGCTTTCACCGATGTTAACATGGGAATGTCATTGCCAATATGCAATACATCATCAACGTAAAGGAAAATGAATGTCAGTGCGCTCCCACTAACCTTCTTATATACAGAAGATCATCCTTGTTTTGAACAAAATCTTATTCTTTTATGATCTCATCAAAACGTTGGTTCCAAGAACGTGATGCTTGCTTCAATCCATAAATGGATCGATTTAACTTACAAACCTTGTTTGCAAGTCTAGGTACGATAAAACCGTCAGGCTGTTGCATATAAACATCATCCAAAAGGTTTCCATTAAGGAAAGCGGTTTTGACGTCCATCTGCCATATCTCGTAATCGAAATGTGCAGTAATAGCAAGCATAATCCGAATAGATTTAATCATGGCAACAGGTGAAAAAGTTTCATCGTAATCGACACCATGTCGTTGACGATACCTTTTCGCTACAAGCCTAGCTTTATACGTTTGTTTGTTGCCATCCATGTCGGTCTTCCACTTGAAGATCCATTTGCAACCAATAGGCTTTACGCCTTCTGGTGCATCAACTAGTGTCCAAACTTGGTTGGTATACATGGAATCCATTTTAGACTTCATGGCTTCTTGCCATAAAGTGGAGTCGATACCTTGTATCGCTTCCTCATACGTAGCCAGTTCGTCTGCCTCAATAAGATTGATATCCACATGAGGTGAGATCAGAAACTCATACCTCTCAGGTTGTTTTCTGACTTTTTCCGACCTACGCGGTTCTTGTGTATTCGAAGATTGTGGTACAGTTTCATCCTTGATGAACTGTTCATGTTCCGTTAAGGATTCTATTCCAGGAACAATATCACTTCTATTTTCATTGAGTTCTACTTTCCTCCCACTAACCACTGCATTTAGGAATTCCTTCTCAAGGAAAACTGCATGTAGAGCAACAAATACTTTGTTCTCTTATGGGTGATAGAAGTAATATCCTTTGGTTTCCCTAGGATATCCTACAAATAGGCATTTATCCGATTTGGGTTCTAGTTTGGTACCTTCCAAACGTTTGATGTATGCCCAGTGTGGGACACAGGAACTGGGCGACGCATGCTGTCCCGGGCTCGTGGCCCGGTTGGGAGTACGGAGTAGCCCGTGGGGGACTAAATCGGAGAATAATGGAGTCGCCACCCGGTGTGAACCGGGAAAATGAGATTTAAGGCCGCACTCACCCCTCGCAAGGGAAGACCTTAAACCGTTGGGTTCGGAATGGTCCCTTACTTATGCCACTTGTAATGAAAGGATTTATATAATAATTTAATCAGGCTTAAGTAACACTTATTTCTAAGAATATCATGCTTCTAAATTCACATACATACATCAACAAGTTCATCTAAATTTATATGTAACACATATTCAAATTTGCATACAGCCTATTTAAATGTAATCTATGTCTCAATTTGCATACAAATGCATAACGTAAAAGGGGTAACTATGTGCTAAGATGGACATGTCGTAATGTGATGCAAGAGGATCTGTTTACCGTGGGCGTTCGTTCAGCGTTCGCAGACGCGTTCGAACGGTAAATAGAAGGTTCTCATTCGAGTAGCGTTCGTAAACGCGTTCGAACGGAAATGAAACAGAATGCTCACATTCGTATGGCGTTTGTGAACGTGTTCGAAAGGAAATGAAACAAAATGCTCACGTTCGTATGGCGTTCGTGAACGCGTTCGAACAGAAATGAGACCTGGTGCATGATAAGGCAAAATGCAGGCGCGTTCGAGTTGCGTTCGTAAACACGTTCGAACGGGAACAGACCTGATGCATAAAATGGGACACAATACATAAATGGCAAATAGTACAATGCGAGGCGCGACGAAGCATCGTGGTAAAGGATTTTAACCTCTTCAATTAGGGGACCTCTCATCACACTTACTAAGCCCATGCGCTCGATCGCATCATGCATATAAACATAAAGACAATCATATCAAACTAAGTATGACCGATTGAACACATCTTACATCCAACCGAACACACATCAACCGGCGCGGCAAAACATCGTGGTAAAGGGCTTTAACCCCTCCCCATAGGGGATCTTTCATTCCACTTACTAAGCCCATGCGCTCGATTGCATCATGCATACAAACGTAAAGACAACCATATCAAACTAAATATGCCCGATTGAACACATCTTACATCCAACCGAACACACATCAACCGGCGCGGCAAAGCATCGTGGTAAAAGGCTTTAACCCCTCCCCATAGGGGATCTTTCATTCCACTTACTAAGCCCATGCGCTTGATTGAACCATGCATAAATAAGCAACATGCATAATTCAAGTGACGAAAAAATAAATAAACCAAAGCAACACAAAACAAAAGAGGGTGCCGTTTACTCAAGCGGTACGTGGAGTTGTATCCCAAGTACAGACCGCACTACCGTCCATTCGGATTCGGCTACGGAATTTACGTCTGGGTTTCCATCCTATATACCACAAGAGACGACACTCTTCCATTCATCCAATACCCACAACACACATCATACACAAGTAAGATTCAACAAATAAATAAAATAAAATCAAAATAAATAACAAAAATTAAATAACGATAAGTGTGAAAAGTACCCTCAGTCTAACCTTTTTGCCGACTCTTGGGCTCACGTTTCACGGACGTCGGAAGGGTACAGCTCCTCAACTTCTCCGGTTCACTGGTTCAGCGTCCTAGCTAACTGTCTTGCTGTTTTGCTTGCTGTTCGGCCTCCATTCTGCTGCTGTTCGGCCTCTGTTTTGCTGCTCACTGTTCAGGTCACTTGTTTTGACGTTTCAACGGACTGCTCCGAGTGTTTTTCGTGGGTTTTTAGTGTAGTCTTGTGCGGTTATTTTAAGGATTATGAATGCAGTTTTTATGTTACTGTTTTGAGGGTCTTAGGGACTGTTTTGGGGGTGTATTTTCGGTGTGTTTGGGCTGCTGTTTGGAGGTATATTTTTGGTGATGGAGGGCTGCTGTATGGGGGGATTTTCGCTGATGGGTAGAGGTTTAGGAGGGTGCTGTTTTCGGGTGGTTAAGGTTCTTTGTGTCGAGATTTTTGTGTGAGTTCTGTATGAGCTAACTAGTTAGAGAGAGTCTTGGGCGTGGGCTAGAGAGATTGGAGAGGAGGGGTGGCTAGGAAATTCTTTTCTTCTTTATTTTTGTGATGGACGTGAACTAGGAGGAATGAGTGCCTTGGAGAGGTGTGGTTTATATAGAGAAAGGCTAGGGCTTCACCTTGTCTCACAAGGAAGGGATTTGGCATTAAGAGCAAGGATTTGATTTGGTATTGAGCAAGGAAAGTCAAAGATGAAATGGAGACAAGATTGGTTTAGATTAGGAAGTTTGAATATTTAATTTATATTGGTTTAGGAATACAATATTTTTTAATTGGTTAGGATTGATTTAATTAGGCATGACATCCTTTTTAATTGGTATATGATTTTGTTTAGTTAGGAAGTTAAAATATTTGATTTATCTTTATTAGGTATGATTATATTTTATGTTTTATTTAATTGGTAAATGGCTTAATTATTTTATTTAATTAACTTTTAATTTTATTAATATTTGATTTAATTGGGATGTGTCTTATGGGCTTGGTGGGCTAATTGGGCTTGGGTTGAGGCTAGCAGCAAAACCAGAATTACCGACACCGTTCGAACGCCAATTCGAACGCTACAGGAACGTCCGCAATCTGCCTGACGTTCAAACGAAGTAACGAACGCAGCACTAACGAAGACAGTGAACTTGTGAAATGAACTTGAAGACGTACTCGCTCTGAATTTCCCCTTTCGACATCCGTTTCCCGTAATGTCCTTTGACTAAAAGATAGTGCCTCCAACTGAGGCTCATCATCGGGTTTCACATGCAAAAATGCAATGCCTACAGTCGCCCCCACTTTGATGGGACTTGTGCAGTATGTGACAGTGACAATCCTTTCAAAGTACATGCAATGCATTTTCAGTTACCTGGCTCGCCAGCTGTCCGCTGGTTTGCCTGCTGTGTTGAGTTGAGTTGATCTGGTTGTACCATTTTCGGTATGCTAAACCCCATTTCCGAGGCGTTGCTGAAGTGATGTCTATCCATTTTCGAACTGTGCTCCATTTTTGGAGTGCCATTTTCAGCGAGATGAGATGATGGTCCATTTCGAACCGTGTTTCCATTCTTGGAGTGCCATTCTCGGCTTGTGATGCAATGGGCCTCAACCCTAGGACTCATCCCCAAAACTGATAGTGATGTGGGCCTCGACCCTGGGACTCATCCCCAAAACTGATGCTGAAGTGGGCCTCGGCCCTAACTGCTACTGATATGGGCCTCGCCCCCAGACTGATACTGATGTGGGCATCGACCCTCGGGATTCATCCCAAACTGATACTGATGTGGGCCTCGACCCTCGGGATTCATTCCTAAAACTGATAGTGATGTGGGCCTCGGCCCTAACTGCTACTGATATGGGCCTCGCCCCTAGACTGATACTGATGTGGGCCTCGACCCTCGGGATTCATCCCAAACTGAAACTGATGTGGGCCTCGACCCTCGGGATTCATTCCAAATTCTGAGAGATTCATTCCTTGGATTCGTTCCAAAATATGAGAGATTCATTCCCCGGATTCATTCCAAATTCTTGAGAGATTCATCCTTTGGATTCGTTCCAAAATTCTGAGAGATTCATTCCCCGGATTCGTTCCAAACTCTGAGAGATTCCTTACCTGGATCCATTCCAAATTCTGAGAGATTCATTCCCTGGATTCGTTCCAAAATTCTGAGAGATTCATTCCCTGGATTCGTTCCAAACTCTGAGAGATTCATTCCCTGGATCCATTCCAAATTTTGAGAGATTCATTCCCCGGATTCGTTCCAAATTCTGAGAGATTCATTCCCTGGATTCGTTCCAAAATCTGAGAGATTCATTCCCCGGATTCATTCCAAATTCTTGAGAGATTCATTCTTTGGATTCGTTCCAAAATTCTGAGAGATTCATTCCCTGGATTTGTTCCAAACTCTGAGAGATTCATTCCCTTGATTCGTTCCTGAAACTGTACTGTTGCTGTTTCTGACTAGCTTGCCTTTGCTGCTTTTCTCTCTTTCTTTCTTCGAAACCTGTTAATATAAAACAAAACAAACACAAAAAAAGGATGCAAAATGTGTTACGTGTAAGCATGTATGCATGAGTTTCCTATCCCGTTGGGTTAGGTCTTCGGTCAATTCCCTTAGTGACAGCCCGGTCTTCTCTTCCTTAGGCAAAGTACTGCTTCAATCTGTCTACACTAATTGGTTCTGTGAACTCATTCCCTTTCCAAGTCTAACAGTCTCACTGTCTTCATTTCCCAATTTCTAAATGGCCAACTTATCTTTTCTGCTTGCTTCTTTTGAGGATTCCCTACGTTCTGAGTATCATAGTACCAAGATTGAATGCTTTTGTCACATGCACTCATATTGCAAGTTGAGAAGTTGAGATTCAGGCAAGTAAGCGAAGTGAACTTCTTTATTATTGTCGAGAAAAAGGTTCGAACAAGCAAACAAAATCAATGTCTTTATTAAAAATGCAAGATAAACTTTGGAGAAACAGTAGTGCCTTCTTCCTCAACCTCTGGTTCTTCGTTGTTATTATCCCTTATCCCCATGTGAGAAGCTTGGTGGTTGAGGGTTTGGAGGACAAAGGTTTTAGGCAAGCCAAAGTTGATCATGGTGGTGGGACGGAGTGGTAATTTGGTAGAGGATTCATGTGTGTGCCGGGTTGCTCTCTTTCTGGGTCAGGTATTTTGTGGGTGTCAATCAGGTCTTGGATCTCATGCCTAAGGCGGGGGCAGTTGTCAGTTTCGTGACCCTTTTGCTGGTGAAAATAATAGAATAAGTTCAAGTCAAGGTAGTGCGGCACATGGCTGGGGAGTGGTTCAAGGGTTTCAGGAGTCCTTGCATCTTCAATTTCTCAAACACCTTTGATAGAGGTCTACCCAAGTTGGAGAAACGTCTGTTCCTGATGGCAGTGACCTCAGCACTGGAAGACTTGGCTTCAGGATGTCCCCCAAAATTCCTTCTATTCTGGCCATAAAACTTCCGGTTTTCCGCCTCCTCTTCTTCAATGTCCATGACAGTTTCCCTCAACTGTCGGAAATCAGCAATCATGGAGGTCATCCTCCTCAACTTGTTGTAGATCGAGGGCTTAGTGCCCTTGATGATCACTTTAATCTGGTCCTTCTTAGAGGGCCGAGTCTGCATTTTCAAAAGCTGGCTTCTCCAGCGATCCACATACTCTTTGAAACTTTCCTCTGGCTTCTGCTTAATGTTCTCCAAATCACGGAGTGACAAGTCAATCTCTAAGTCTGTAACATACTGCTTCAGAAAAACATCAGCTAGTTCCCTCCAATCTTCCTTAATCTTATTCTCAATGCTATGATACCAAACCACAGGTGCCCCATCGAGTGACATCCCAAACATCTTTTGGACTTGGCGCTGTGATAGGCCCATTGAACTCATGACTGAGACATATTGCTGCAGATGGACCCTCGGGTCTCCATTCCCATTAAACTTGGCCATGTCGGGCATTTTAAACTGAGCTGGCAGCTGTTCTCCGAAGGTCATTGCCTCATAATTTAGCAAATCCTCATTCTTACCCCTCATTTTGCGGGTAACTGTTTCAACTTGATCCCGAAGCTTCTGAAATTCTGCCTGAGACCCAGATACTCTGCCTGCTGCATACTCTGCCATATCATCATCAAAAGTGGGGATATCATCCCCCAACCCATTCGAAGGCTCATCACGCCTCACATTCTCAGAATTTCCCCCAGCACGGGGCACATCCATATTTATCATGGCAGCAGTCAAGGCTTGCAACTGTTCAGTAATCTTGGCGAAACCATTTTCCAACTGATCTATCCGGGATACCTCAATATCTGATTCACTCATGTATGTTCTCAGTATTTTGGTGAGTCTTCCCTTTTTTCTAACCCAACGGGAATCTATGATGGCTTTTAGAACACAAAGGTTAACATGATGTATGTATGCATGAGGTGCATGAGATGCATGTAACATATATAACATACTAAATCAACTAAAATTTTCAAACAAGTCGGCCCATTATCATTTTAGAAGCTTTTGGGCTAACTGTCATAGGAATGAACTCGTCCCAGTTTAAATGGTCCAACGAGTTCACATCTCATGACAAATGGTCCAAATGGATCCAAACGATGATGTTCCCAAGCACAAGCATAAAAGAAAGATAATGCAAACATAGAGTAATAATTTCTACAGAATGGCCCATCAACATTTCAGAAGCTTTGGCCCAATGGTCATAAGGTACGAACTTGCCCCAGTTTAAATGGCCCAGCAAGTCCGCATTTCTGACAATGGTCCAACTGCATCCAAATGAGGATGGTCCACAAGCACAAACTCAAGGAAATAATTTTTACTTTAACCATACAACCCCGGTCTATGGGTGGGTTCACAAGAGTGTAGACAAAGGCTCTCACCGGCGAAGGATGGCCCACAACTAGGTCTCCACACTCAAGGGTTCGAGCAACCAAGTGAGCGCACCCTTTTTTTATACACTAAGTTACGTGCCAATGAGCTATGGTGTGTGACAGACTGTCAAATGGATTTCCCGTTGTAGATTCCCCAGAGGGAAGGTAGAGCGAGGCTCACTTAAATACCCAAGCCTCTTAGGCTCTTATCGCTTGTTGTCAGGAATAAACAATGAGTCCTCCAAATTAGTCCATCACAATAGGCTACGAGTAGATGGCTATATAGGTGCCTTCACAGCTTTTCCTTCTAGAAGGTAGTGAATGAAAGAAGACACCCAACCATTACCTAGCCTTAAAATGCCTTTGATTAAACCCCCATTTTATCCACTATAGACACGGTCAATTAAAACATAAATCGAAACATTACAAGGCAATATTCGGGGCCGATTCTCTATCCCCAGTGGAGTCGCCAGACTGTGGGACACAGGAACTGGGCGACGCATGCTGTCCCGGGCTCGCGGCCCGGTTGGGAGTACGGAGTAGCCCGTGGGGGACTAAACCGGAGAATAATGGAGTCGCCACCCGGTGTGAACCGGGAAAATGAGATTTAAGGCCGCACTCACCCCTCGCAAGGGAAGACCTTAAACCGTTGGGTTCGGAATGGTCCCTTACTTATGCCACTTGTAATGAAAGGATTTATATAATAATTTAATCAGGCTTAAGTAACACTTATTTCTAAGAATATCATGCTTCTAAATTCACATACATACATCAACAAGTTCATCTAAATTTATATGTAACACATATTTGAATTTGCATACAACCTATTTGCATGTAATCTATGTCTCAATTTGCATACATAAGGATTATCATACGGCAAGCATACAAGTTAATGAACGCATTGGTGGACACAGAAGCGCAAACAAATAGCATTCTTGCTAGCATGCATATTGAGAAAAGATATTTAAGCGCATAACAGAAATAGACAACTAGAGAGGTAATACAAATGCATAACGTAAAAGGGGTAACTATGTGCTAAGATGGACATGTCGTAATATGATGTAAGAGGATCTGTTTACCGTGGGCATACGTTCAGCGTTCGTAGACGCGTTGGAACGGTAAACAGAAGGTTCTCATTCGAGTAGCGTTCGTAAACGCGTTCGAACGGAAATGAAACAGAATGCTCACGTTCATATGGAGTTTGTGAACGCGTTCGAACGGAAATGAAACAGAATGCTCACGTTCGTATGGCGTTCGTGAACACGTTCAAATAGAAATGAGACCTGATGCATGATAAGGCAAAATACAGGCGCATTTGAGTTGCGTTCGTAAACACGTTCGAACGGGAACAGACCTGATGCATAAAATGGGACGCAATACATAAATGGTAAATAGTACAATACGAGGCGCGACGAAGCATCGTGGTAAAGGATTTTAACCTCTTCAATTAGAGGACCTCTCATCGCACTTACTAAGCCCATACGCTCGATCACATCATGCATACAAACATAAAGACAATCATATCAAACTAAGTATGCCCGATTGAACACATCTTACATCCAACCGAACACACATCAACCGGCGCGGCAAAGCATCGTGGTAAAGGGCTTTAACCCCTCCCCATATGGATCTTTCATTCCACTTACTAAGCCCATGCACTCGATTGCATCATGCATACAAACGTAAAGACAATCATATCAAACTAAGTATGCCTGATTGAACACATCTTACATCCAACCGAACACACATCAACCGGCGCGGCAAAGCATCGTGGTAAAGGGCTTTAACCCCTCCCCATAGGGGATCTTTCATTCCACTTACTAAGCCCATGCGCTTGATTGAATCATGCATAAATAAGCAACATGCAGAATTCAAGTGACGAAAAAATAAATAAACCAAAGCAACACAAAACAAAAGAGGGTGTCGTTTACTCAAGCGGTACGTGGAGTTGTATCCCAAGTACAGACCGCACTACCGTCCATTCTGATTCGGCTACGGAATTTACGTCTAGGTTTCCATCCTATATACCACAAGAGACGACACTCTTCCATTCATCCAATACCCACAACACACATCATACACAAGCAAGATTCAACAAATAAATAAAATAAAATCAAAATAAATAACAAAAATTAAATAACGATGAGTGTGAAAAGTACCCTAAGGTCTAACCTTTTTGCCGACTCTTGGGCTCATGTTTCACGGACGTCGGAAGGGTACAGCTCCTCAACTTCTCCGGTTCACTGGTTCAGCGTCCTAGCTCACTGTCTTGCTGTTTTGCTTGTTGTTCGGCCTCCGTTCTGCTGCTGTTCGGCCTCTAATTTGCTGCTCACTGTTCAGGTCACTTGTTTTGACGTTTCAACGGACTGCTCCGAGTGTTTTTCGTGGGTTTTTAGTGTAGTCTTGTGCGGTTATTTTAAGGATTATGAATGCAATTTTTATGTTACTGTTTTGAGGGTCTTAGGGACTATTTTGGGGGTGTATTTTCGGTGTGTTTGGGCTGCTGTTTGGAGGTATATTTTCGGTGATGGAGGGCTGCTGTATGGGGGGATTTTCGGTGATGGGTAGAGGTTTAGGAGGGTGCTGTTTTCGGGTGGTTAAGGTTCTTTGTGTCGAGATTTTTGTGTGAGTTCTGTATGAGCTAGTTAGCTAGAGAGGGTCTTGGGCGTGGGCTAGAGAGATTGGAGAGGAGGGGTGGCTAGGAGATTATTTTCTTCTTTATTTTTGTGATTGGCGTGAACTAGGAGGAATGAGTGCCTTGGAGAGGTGTGGTTTATATAGAGAAAGGCTAGGGCTTCACCTTGTCTCACAAGGAATGGATTTGGCATTAAGAGCAATGATTTGATTTGGTATTGAGCAAGGAAAGTCAAAGATTAAATGGAGACAAGATTGGTTTAGATTAGGAAGTTTGAATATTTAATTTATGTTGGTTTAGGAATACAATATTTTTTAATTGGTTAGGATTGATTTAATTAGGCATGACATCCTTTTTAATTGGTATATGATTTTGTTTAGTTAGGAAGTTAAAATATTTGATTTATCTTATTAGGTATGATTATATTTTATGTTTTATTTAATTGGTAAATGGCTTAATTATTTTATTTAATTAACTTTTAATTTAATTAATATTTAATTTAATTGGGATGTGTCTTATGGGCTTGATGGGCTAATTGGGCTTGGGTTGAGGCTAGCAGCAAAACCAGAATTACCGACACCGTTCGAACGCCAATTCGAACGCTACACGAACGTCTGTAATCTGTCTGACGTTCGAACGAAGTAACGAACGCAGCACTAACGAAGACAGTGAACTTGTGAAATGAACTTGATGACGTACTCGCTCTGAATTTCCCCTTCCGACATCCGTTTCCCGTAATGTCCTTTGACTAAAAGATAGTGCCTCCAACTGAGGCTCATCATCGGGTTTCACATGCAAAAATGCAATGCCTACACCCAGCATCCCCAAATCTTCAGGAATGTGAAACCCGGTTTCTTTCCTGTCAATATTTCATACGGAGTCTGTTGAACAGACTTTGACGGAACTTTATTCAAAATAAGTATTGCACTGTTTAATGCATATCCCCATAAGGAAATAGGTAGCTTTGTGCGACTCATCATAGACCTTACCATGTCTAACAAAGTTCAGTTTCTCTGTTCGGACACACCGTTTAATTACGGTGTTCTAGGAGGAGTCCACTGTGAAAGAATACCATATTCTTTCAATTAATCAAGAAAATCATTGCTTAAGTATTAGCCACCACGGTCCGACCGTAATTTCTTAATACTTTTGCCGGTCTGTTTTTCTACTCTGTGTCGAAACTCTTTTAATTTCTCAAAGGTTTCCGACTTGTGTCTCATAAGATACACAAACGTGATCCTCTAGCCTGGCTAGACATGGGCCCACATACGTCATTATGAACGAGGGCTAACAGTTCGGTGGCACGTGCACCTTTACCGCTAAAAGGTGATTTATGCATTTTGCCTAATAAACAATATTCGCAGACTTCATATGAATTTGGATCAAATCCGTCCAAGTACCCACTCTTCGAAAGTGTGGATATCTGAGTCTTGTTATTGTGTCCCAGACGACAATGCCACATATAAGTTTCATCTTTGTTACTTAATTTAAGCCTTTTGTTTGTTACATTATATGTTCGAGATTGATTTATATTCAAAATATAAAGACCATTATTTACATTAGCAGTGCAAATTTCCATATCATTTTTATACATAAAACACCCAATGTTTCTAAATATAAAATTATACCCACATTGGGCTAACATAGATACATAAATAATATTCCTAGTCAAACTAGGTACATAATAACAGTATGAAAGTTTAAGTACATGCCACGATGGCAGTTCCAAAACAAAAGTGCCAACGGCCAAAACAGTGATTTGTGTCCCATTTCCAACGCGGAGGTCAATCTCTCCTGAGGCCAGTCTCCTGCTAATCTGCAGATCCTGCACATCAGTACATATATGAGTACCACAACCAGAATCAAAAATCCAATTTTTAAAACTAGTAGTAGACATGTTTATTTCTATAAAACAAACATACCTGAAGCCGGTGCCTTTTGCCTTTATTTCCTTCATGTGTGCCTTGTACTCGCGGCAGTCACGCTTCCAGTGACCCCGCTTCCCGCACTGCAGACATACATCTTGGGATTTATCATTACCCTTCCCAGAAGGTTTTGACGATTTGGCCTTGCCTTTCTTCTTCTTCTTCTTCTTTACACCTCCAGTCGCCTTGGGTTAAGCCCTCGGACTCTGAGATGTTGAAGCGAAGTGTGTCTCACGCTTCTTGCTCTTTATGAGCTCTTTTTCGGCTTCGCGCAGTGTGGACATCAACTATCCAAGAGTTTGGTCTTGGTTCATCATATTAAAGTTCATGATGAACCCACTCCAAGTGTCGGGGAGAGACTGTAAGATCAAATCTATTGAAGTCTCAGCCTTCGATGACAATGCCCATCTGTCCCAGCTGCTCAATGTCAGCAATCATCTGTGACACATGGTGCTCAACAGATGTACCCTCTGACATGCGAGCACGAAAGAGCTTCTTCTAACTCATATCTCTGAGATCTAAGATTAGATTGATGAAAATCATGCAACTTCGCCATCATATTATAGGGATCCAATCCCTTGTTCTGACGAGGGAATTGTTGAGTCATAGCAGCAAGCATTATAGATTGAGCAGTGAAGTTGTCATCACTATGAGTGTTCCAAAGCTCTAGCTCAACTATCTGATCAGATCTAGGCTTAGGCCCAAGAGGTCTCTCTATAGTGTAGAGCAATTTCTCGGATCCTAGGACAATCCTGAGATTCATGTCCCAATCTTGAAAGTTTGTGCCATTAAAGACATTGTCTCCCAAGATAATATCTCTAATGCTTAACTTTCCTGTCATCTTAATTGCAATAGTCAAACTATTCAATTAACGATGTATGGGTACAGTCTAACTGTTACAAGAAAAAAATAATAAAATATTAGTCCAACTAATAAATATTTATAATTGATGAAATAATTTGAATGCGCATAAAGCCAAGTATTTGAACAAAATTGCAAATTCAATACTGGCCTCCCACTATTTTTCGGCGAGCCTCTAACCCTCTGTTGAGTACTCAGGAAACCTAGTTTCCTAGTGGGCTAGGATCCCGTTAAATAACACACAATCTTGACTTTGGCCAACAAGCTGTATGATATTTAACTAGGTAGATCTCTAAGATCAATTGGATCTCATCCAATTCCTAAATCCGGTAGGTGGACCTCCAAGTCCGAAACATATATACAATATATATGCCAATTTATCCAATATATTTTCCTAACCTTTTTTTCTCTCAAATCAACTAAGCCTTGGCTTTGGCACAACAAGCTTAATGATTCCAGTTAAGCGGAACCCATTGACTTTGGAAAGCTTCGTAATCGATGTCGATGGACAAGAAATGATCTTGAATTTGGCCAACAAATCACAACTTGGACAAGACATACGATATGGAACAAAGTCTTCATGATTTAAACACATCAGCGATGGACAAAGGTCTTGACTTTGGCCAACAAACCAGTGCCAATCTTGGATCTTGAGAAAGAATCACTAAATGGAAGGAAAACGCTTAATATTTGTCGATGGTTTTTCGTGTAAATTGGCACCAATTTATTATCTTTGATTAGGTCTCATCATACACCTTTAGCATGCATTCTAAAAGCATAATAAGGCGCGGGAAATAAATTAATAATGATATGCGGATGGATATCTCACAAATTGTTCCTAGAATAAATCACTCACTTCCTCTCCCCGGCTAGCACTATTCTAACTTCTACCCAATTACATAATACAATTAAAGAAACCACATTAACATTGAGGGAATTAGGTGAGAAGAGAATTACAAAAAATTGAGAGATAAAGGCTGGACATGCAGGTTCAATTTAATAAATTCTAAATTTACAACAATTTCCAAAATTACCATTTCCCTTCTAATATCCATCTGATATACATTATTCATACAACACATCCATGTATTCACACAAAGCATGTTATTCAATCAATCTAATGTTGGACAGTTATGACCCATATCATCACTATTTATACAGATAATGGTGTTGTTGTACAAATTAACTATGTGACAAAGGAAATTTCTCTTTTATCATTTGTAATTAGATTACCAAGATGTATAAATGATGAAAGGTCTATATGATTAGTTCCGGATTGAGATGATATGAGGCAGTATCAATCCACGAAGGTTTAATCATTAAATATCCATAGTCGTACTATTATCGAGATTGGACATCAATAATGCGGAATAGACTAGTATTACATTTGTGCACGTTGTGGGAGCATAACCACATAGTTCTCATATATTTGGGTATAGGATACTCATGTAAGTGTAATAGGAGGTTGTGTTTACCGATGGTACGGAAACAGCTTCGCTCTGGATAGACCCCTCGGAATTTCATTGGTAATATGACTATGTGTCTATGGAAGTCTGAATCAAGGTAGGTGTATCTGGTCTTAACCTGAGACTTGCACCGCTAATACTTACGACAATCAATATACTTTGGTTTTGGTCGTCCAGGGCTTTAACAGGTTCTGTGTATGCCTCTTCTGGGTATATTGAGAATCGTAGTGTATTGGGTGTGATATCGAGATGGAAGTATCACTCCAGTCATAGTGGAGATGATGATCACGTAGGATACGGAACTGGCGCTCTTATATGCTGCAGCTATCGGGATATTATGACTAGGTCATGTTTATCCGATTATAGAGACTACTTACCAGAGATCCGAAATGTGCTTCGTACGGGGCAGACACATTTCCAGCCCCAGGCCTTGCACATGACATCCGATACTGGATCGAAATACGCAATAGTAAGTATACTACACCTGATATAGATCACATATTGCAGTAAGAATATTTCTGGAGAATTGGGTAGGCACGGTACTTTGCTAGAAGCCAACCATGTCTTGTAAATCGGTATAAACGTAGTACTAGGTACGTACGTGTTCTGATAGTCCGACGACCGAATTTACTACCAATATATCCGGGGATCTCATGGTTCGCTTCCCGAAGATTCACCGATGACGTATGACTCGCACTTTATTAATCTGGGATTAATTATAAGAGAGAGAAAATTAATATGGGATTAATTGCGGAGATATTTTATCTGGGATAAAATATTATTTAAAGAGAGAGAACGATTGATTTGGAATTAATCAATAAATAATATATTCGATATATTATACGAAATTGGATTTCGATGCGGAATTAAAATTTGATTTTAATTCGGGCCAAACGAGCTAATTTAAAATTAATTCGTTATCGACATGAATAGTAATTTTCCTAGGCATAATTATTTAATTACGTCGCAACGGAAAATTCATTAATTTGGAATTACCGAACCCGAGCCCGTGAGTGTTTGTGGGCGCACTCGCATTTCGAATTCAAGTGCGGCCCACAAGTCACATCAGGCATCATATCACATCACACATCATTCAAGTGATGGATGTCTTGTCACTTTGATTGATTGACAACCAGTCACTATTCATGAGTGATGTGAGTTGTTGGATTGCATTTATTGCAATTTGCCTCCAAAATTATCTTAGCTTTTTGGAAAAGCTTTTGACTAATTTTGGTATATGTTTTTCATTAGGTTTTTGAAACCAAAAACAAGACATCACTCTTTCTCCCTCTTCCACATGTTTCGGCCAAGGGCCAAACATTTTTCTTCTCTCATTTTCTTCACTAAAACCGTGAATAACAAGAAGTGAAATGGAAGATTTGTTGCAAATCTTGCCAATGTTAGCACATAAAGGGTCATCCTAAGGTGATAAGGAAACCAACTTTTGAGCATGGAATCACCACACAGATCTTGGAGCTTGGAGGACATCCATGGAGGTTGACCGAAAATGGAGGAGCACAAAGGAGCACCATTGCCGAGAGCTTCAAGGGTTTTTTTATTATTCCTCGCATCGCAAAATCCGATCAATATAAGTATGATTCTGCCATTCTTCGTTGAGTATTCACATGGTTTCATTGCTTGAATTGATCCTTGAGATTTAATTGAAACCCAACAGTGGTATCTTGAGCCATTTTGAGCATGAAACAAATTAGGGTAAAATTTGGGCAAAATCAATTTGAGCATGATTTGATAAAATGATTGATTGAGTATGCTTGAATGATGATGTATTGAAGTTGTATATGATCAATTTCATGAAATATTGATTGGATCAATTTTTCCCCAAATTAGTTGGCTTGGCCGAAACTAGTAGCTTGCCCTAAGTCATGGTATTTTTATTTTGATCATTGGATGAGTTGAAATCAATTGGGGAATGTTGATTGTGGATTTAATTGGATTGAAACCGAATCGAACAATAAAAACCCTAATTGCCGTGAATGAGAAGCATGAAAATGATGTGATTTTTTGATTCAAATGTGTTGGACATGTGTTGATGATAATGAGCATAATTAATTGAGTAAATTGGTGTTTTGGAAATATTAATTTGGTTAATTAATTATGGCATACACACAGGTTAATTTAATTATGAAATTTGGAATTTGAAATTAAATTAATGGGCTTAATTTGGAATTGGGCTTTTAAAGTTGTAATTGGGCTTAATGGGCTTGGTTGGGCCAAGTTTGGTTTAGGCTAATTGATTGGATCTAATTGGGCCCAAAAACCACATTCATAAAGTCCAATTATGACTTAATGGACCTTTAATTTTAATGGGCCTAAATTGGTTTCTTGGCAAAAATAGACGTGATTCCTTAAATGGGCTTTGGTATTTGGGTTTGACCCATATTGACCAAAAGTTCATGCCTTAAGAAATTAATGAAAAGCCATTGGACTTTAATTAAATAACATTGGATGTTAATCGGGCTTTGAGACCCGTAACGATTAGATTTAGAAACTAAGTAGTAAAGGTACATTAAAAAGTGTAAAATATTAATTTGGAATTAAATAAATGAGTTATTATTAAATACAAATAAATTGGATTTAATGTTGTAGTTTAATTTAATTCAAGAATTCGTACTTTGAGTACTTATTCGCAAAACGAGTTTGACTTGCGCAAAAATCAAATCGTTGTTTGAACATTGGATGGTCATTAATATTCAGATTAATTAATTGGATTAGATTGAATGATAACATGCTTTTGTGAATACATGGATGCGATGTATGAATAATGCATATCAGATGGATATTAGATGGGTGAGGGCGATTTGGAAATTGTTTGTAATAATTTAGAATTTATTAAATTGGACCTGCGTGTCCAGCCTATTACCTCTTGACTCTGTGTATTTCTCTTCTCACCTATTCCCCTCAATGTAAATGAGGTTTCTTTAGAAGTGTTATGTAATTGGGTATAAGTAATACGTGTGCTAGCGGGGGAGAGGAAAGAGAGAGATTTGTTCTAGGAACAATGTGTTAAGTATCCATCCGCATATCATTATTATATTTATTTATACGCGCCTTATTATGTTTTAGAATGCATGTTTAAGGGTGTATGATGATGAGACCTTAACAAAGATAATTAATGGTTGCCAATTACGCGAAAAAACCCTCAACACGTATTATTAGCATTTTTCCTTCCATTGAGTGATTCTTACTCAAGATCCAAGACTGGCACTGGTTTGTTGGCCAAAGTCAAGACCTTTGTCCGTCGCGGATGTGTTTGAATCATGAAGGCTTTGTTCCATATCGGTATCTTGTCCAAGTTGTGATTTGTTGGCCAAAGTCAAGATCACTTCTTGTCCATCGACATTGATTACGAAGCTTTCCATGGTCAATGGGTTCCACTTAACTGGGATAATTAAGTTTGTTGTGCCAAAGCCAAGACTTAATTGATTCAGAGGAAAAAGGTTAGGGAATATATTGGAAATATTGGCATAGATAAGATATATGTTTCGGACTTGGATGTCCACATACTGGATCTAGGAATTGGATGTGATCCAATTGATCTTAGAGATCTACCTAGTTAATTATCTACAATTTGTTGGCCAAAGTCAAGATTGTGGGTTATTTAACAGGATCCTAGCCCACTAGGAAACAAGGTTTCCCAGTAGTACTTCAGAGAGGGTTAGAGGCTCGCCGAAAAATAATGGGAGGCAAGTTTTAAATTTGCAATATTCATTTAGTTACTTGCCAATACGCGCTCATTTCAATTTTTCGTCGTTAAATAAATTATTTATTAGTTGGACTAATATTTAATGTTGTTTTAATTAAACAATTGGACTGTATTCAAACTATTTCATTTATAGTTGATTTTATAATTGGATTATAGTAATCAATATAATTGAATTTAACTAATTAAATTATAGTTGATTATATAGTTCGACTATAGTAATCATTATAATGAATTGTACCTAAAATCGTTGATTAAATAGTTGGACTATTGGAATCAAGATAAATTAAAAGATTAGTGTTTAAAACATAATCCTGGGTGAAAATGTCTTTAAACGACTTATAATTTTCAAATTGGGAATAAAACTTCAGGATAGTCCTGAAAACTAAGAAGTTACTTTATTTAATAAAATAACATCTTAGGCCTAAGCCCGAAGTTAAGCAAATAGTATAACATGATATTTGGAATATTCATGTGATGATAACTTTAGTGCTTAATCCATTATGCTTGCAAAATAGACTCCTTAATTTCTTAATCAGAACTAAGGATTAGATCCTTAAAGTATGATAATGAAATTGAAGGATCTTCATAGATCTATCCTTAGATCTTAGAAGTAAAAATTGCAATAGTAAACTCTTGGAGAGTTAATGGCTATACTCAAGGAGACAAAGCCAAAGTTTGCAATAAGGCAAGAAGCGCAAGGCGCATCTTACTTCGACATTCCAGAAGGTCAAGGCTTGGCCAAAGGCTTCTGGGGTGTGGAAAAGGGCAAAGGCAAAATCATTATAATCTTCTGGGAAGACAAATGACATATCCCAAGATGTCGGCCTAAATTGTGGCAAACGGGGTCACTGAAGCGTGATTGCCGTATGGACAAGGCAGACATGAAGGAATTGAAGACAGGCAAGGCTCTGACTTCAAGTATGTTTGTCATAAAAATGTTCACTGCTAGTATTAAAATTGGATTTTAGATACTGGATGTGGGACATAAATATGTACTGGTGTGCAGAATCTGCGAATCGGAAACGGGACGACAGTCGCTGTTTTAACCATAGAAACCTAAATTAGGAACTACCCTTCGGGTGTGTACTTAAATTAGGAAACTGTTACAATGTAACTAGTTTGACTAGAAACATTATCTCTATATCAGGATTTAATCCGTTGCGGATATACCTTTATATTCTAGAACACTAAAGTGCTTTATTTTATAAAGATGATATTGAGATAACCACATTAGATGTGAATAACAGTATTTATATTTTAAATATAAATAAATCTCAAACGTATGACATGACAAACAAATAGCTCAAACTGAATTAATCAGTTGAGACTTATATGTGGCATTGTTGTCTGGGACACAATTAACAAGACTCGTATATCCACACTTTCGAAGAGTTGATACTATGACGGATTTGATTTTATTCAAATGAAGTCTACGAATCTAGTTTATTAGGTAAAGTGCCTAAAATACTTTTTACTTCGTAAAAGTGCAAATGCCACCGATCTGTTAGCCCTCGTTCATAGTGACGTAAGTGGGCCCATGTCTAGCTAGGCTAGAGGTGAATATGAATGTTTCGTGACTTTTACGGATGTGGCATCGCATTATGGTTACGTGTTTCTTTAGAAACACGAATCAGAAACTTTTGATGAAATCAAAGAGTTTCGACACGAAGTAGACAAACAGATCGACTAAAGTATCAAAACGTCACGGTTAGACCATGATGAAAATACTTTAGCAATAAGTTTCTCATATACTTGAAAGAGTATAGTATTCTTTCAATGAGGACTCCTCCCGGAACACGTCAATTTGACGGTGTGTCCGAACAGAGAAACCAAGTTTTGTTGGACATGATAAGGTTAATCATGAGTCGCTCTGAGCTAGCATTTCCTTCAACGGATAAGCATAAACAGTGCAGAACTTATTTTGAATAAGGTTCCATAAAAATCTGTTAGACAGACTTCATATTAGATATGAACAGGAAAGAAACTGGGTTTTCTCATTCCTGAAGATTTGGGAATGCTAGGCATATGTTTGGATGATACCAAACTAAAACCCAAATCGGATAAGTGCCTAAATTGTAGGTTATCCTGGGGAAACCAATGTATAGTACTTATACAATTCACAAGAGAAGAATGTAATTGTTGCTCACCATGCGGTTTTCCTAAGAGGAATACCTATATGCAGTGGTAAATGGGAGGAAAGTAAAACTCGATGAAAATCGGAGTAATACTGTTCCAGGCACCAAGTCCTTAATGGAACACAAATAGTTCATCAAGGATGAAACTATACCAATAATCTTCGAATACACAAGAACCGCGTAAGTCGTAGAGAGTCAGAAAACAACCTGGGAGATAAGGGTTTCTGATCTCACCTTATAAAGATGTCAATCTTATTGAGGAATACGAACTGACTACGTATGAGGAAGTGATACAAGGTATCGACTCCCTATTATGGCAAAGTGCCATGATGTCCGAAATGGATTCCATGTATACCAACTATGTTTGGACACTAGTTGATGTACCGCAAGGCATTGTGCCTATTGGTACTATACAAGTCTTCAAGGAAGACATACATGGAAGGTAACATACCAACGTACTAAGCTAGGCTTGTAGCGAAAAGGTATCGTTATCAACATTGTGTCGATTACGACGAAACCTTTTCCTGTTGCCATTGGTAAATCCATTTGGATAATGCTTGCTAATGCTGTATGTTTCATTTATGAAATATGGCAGCTGAATGCCAAAACCGCTTTCCTTAACGGAAACCTTTTGGAGGATGTTTATAACATCCTGACGGTTTTGTCGTACCAAAATTAGCAAACAAGGTTTGCAGGTTAATTCGATCCATGGATGGATTGTAGCAAGCATTGCGTTCTTGGAACTATCATTTTGATGTAATCATAATGGTATATGCTTTAATTCAAAACGAAATGATTCTTGTGTATATAAGGAGGTTAGTGGGAGCACACTGATAGTGAATGTCCTAAAGTAACGATCACATATCATTTCTTGCAAATGAAATTCCCATAAAACAATCGGTGAAAGCTTGGCTTTCATGAAAATTCTCCTTAGAATCTTGGGAGAAACAGAACACCTTTTATTCTAGGAATAAAGATCTACTGGGATAGATTTAAAGTTTTTAATACTCTCCGAGAACTCATACATTGAAATAAATGTACGCGATCTGGTGTCTCATATGCTTTGAGCATATGGAGTCACGATCAGGCCAATCCAAGTGATAGTCACTGGATTGATGTTAAGAACATCATTCAGTATTTTAGATGAACTAAGGATGCAGTCTAATACTATGGAGAAGGAGAACTTGAAGTGACTGGGTTCACTACAGCAAGTTTCCAAACCGATAAAAATGACTATAAGTCGTAATAACAGTACTATAAAGTTTGAATAACGGAACAGTGAGCTGGAAATCTTCCAAGCAAGATACTGTTATCGAATAAACAACGAAAGCGGGTTATTACTGCAGCTGAGGCAGCAATAGAAGCCATTTAGGTCGATAATAATCCTAATCAGATTAGGAGTAGTTCTGTTAGCAGCTGAGCTAGGCTACAGCACAAGCTAAAGAATTAGTGGTCTCATCAACGATCCAGATAATACTTCGAATATTCATCTGATTCATTCATATCATACATCGTGGCGATGTGATGATCGAATAAATCACGTCAGATGGTAACACTGCAAATCCGCTGACGAAAGCCTTTTCTCAGTAGAAGTTTGAGCGAACCGTACATAGTTCGGGTGTAGGACACTTGAGTGATTGGCTATAGGCCAAGTGGGAGATTGTTGGACAATTATGACCCATAGCATCATTATTTGTACAGATCATGGTGTTGTTGTACAAATTAACTATGTGACAAATGAAATTGCTCTTCTGTCATTTGTAATTAGATTACCAAGATGTATAACTGATGAAAGGTCCATATGATTAGTTTCAGATTGAGATGATATGAGACAATATCAATCGACGAAGGTTTAATCATTAAATATCCCTAGTCGTAGTATTATCGAGATTGGACATCGATAATGCGGAATATACTAGTATTACACTTGTGCGCGTTGTGGGAGCATAACGGTATAGTTCTCATATATTTGGGTATAGGATACTCATGCAAGTGTAATAAGAGGTTGTTTTTACCGATGGTACAGAAACAACTTCACTCTGGATAGACCCCTCGGAATTCCATTGGTAGTATGACTATCTGTCTATGGAAGTGCGAATCAGGGTAGGTGTATTTGGTCTTAACCTGAGACTTGCACCGCTAATACTTGCGACAATCAATATACTTTGGTTTTGGTCGTCCAGGGCTTTAACAGGTTCTGTGTACGCCTCTTATGGGTATATTGAGAATCGTATTGTATTGGGTGTGATGTCGAGATGGAAGTATCACTCCAGTCATAGTGGAGATGATGATCACGTAGGATACGGAACTGGCGCTCTTATATGCTGCATCTATCGGGATATTATGACTAGGTCATGTTTATCCAATTAAAGAGACTAGTTACCAGAGATCCGATATGTGCTTCGTACGGGGCAGACACATTTCCAGCCCCAGGCCTTGCACGTGACATCCGATACTGGAACGAAATACGCAATACTACGTATACTACGTCTGATATAGATCACTTATTCCAGTAAGAATATTTCTGGAGAATTGGGTAGGCACGGTACTTTGCTAGAAACCAACCATGTCTTGTAAATTTGTATAAACGTAGTATTAGGTATGTACGCGTTCGGATTGTCCGATGATCGAATTTACTGCCAACATATCCGGGGATCTCATGGGTCGCTTCCCGAAGATTCACCGATGACGTATGACTCACACTTTTTAATATGAAATTAATTATAAGAGAGAGAAAATGAATCTGAGATTAATTGCGGAGAAATTTTATCTGGGATAAAATATTATTTAAAGAGAGCGAACGATTGATTTGGAATTAATCGATAAAATAATATATTCGATATATTATACGAAATTGGATTTCGACGCGGAATTAAAATTGGATTTTAATTCGGGCAAACGAGTTAATTTAGAATTAATTCATTAGCGACGTGAATAGTAATTTTGCTAGGCATAATTATTTAATTACGTCGCAACGGAAAATTCGTTAATTTGGAATTAGCGAACCCGAGCCCGGGAGTGTTTGCGGGCGTACTCGCATTTCGAATTCAAGTGCGGCCCACAAGTCACATCACACATCATATCACATCGTACATCATTCAAGTGATGGATGTCTTGTCACTTTGATTGATTGACAACCAGTCACTATTCATGAGTGATGTGAGTTGTTGGATTGCATTTATTGCAATTTTGCCTCCAAAATTATCTTAGCTTTTTGGAAAAGCTTTTGACTAATTTTGGTATATGTTTTTCATTAAGTTTTTGAAACCAAAAACAAGACATCACTCTCTCTCCCTCTTCCACATGTTTCGGCCAAGGGCCAAACATTTTTCTTCTGTCATTTTCTTCACTAAAACCGTGAATAACAAGAAGTGAAATGGAAGATTTGTTGCAAATCTTGCAAATGCTAGCACATAAAGGGTCATCCGAAGGTGATAGGGAAACCAACTTGTGAGTGGAATCACCACACAAAGCTTGGAGCTTGGAGGACATCCATGGAGGTTGACCGAAAATGGAGGAGCACAAAGGAGCACCATTGCCGAGAGCTTCAAGGGTTTTTTTGTTGTTCCTCGCATCGCAAAATCTGATCAATGTAAGTATGATTCCGCCATTCTTCGTTGAGTATTCACATGTGTTTCATTGCTTGAATTGATCCTTGGGACTTAATAGAAACCCAACATCTAATGTCCATTTAATTAAAGTCCAATGGGCTTTCAATTAATTTCTTAAGGCATGGGCTTTGGTCAATATGGGTCAAACCCAAATACCAAGGCCCAATTAAGGAATCACCCTATTTGCCAAGAAATCAATTTTGGCCCATTAGGCCCAATTAATTGTTTAAAGGCCCATTTGTTATATTTGGAATTAATGGAATGGTTTAGGCCCAATTTGGATCCAATCCAATTTTCCTAAACCAACTTGGCCCAACAAAGCCTATTAGGCCCAAATACAACATTTTTAGCCCAATTCCAAATTAAGCCCAATTAATTAAATTCTAATATTCCAAATTTCATAATTTAATTAATTAAAGTGTATTGCACTAATTAATTATCTAAATTAACATTTCCAAAATATAAATTTAATTAATTAATCATGCATTAATATTTTCAACACATGTCCAACATTATTGAAACAAAATCAACTCATTTCCATGCTACTATGGTCACGGCAATTAGGGATTTTTTTTCATTAATTTTGATTTCAATCCAATTAAATCACAAACTAATAAATATCCATGTATTTTAAACACATCCAATGATTTAAAAAACAAAAAATCACCATGACCTAGGGTACTCAACTTTCGGCCAAGCCTAAGATTTTGGGCAAAATTAATCCAATTAATTTTTCATAATATTGATCATGCATAACTTTAAGTTATCAACATACAAGCATACTCAAACAAACAATTTGATTAAAACATGCTCAAATCAAAAATACCCAAATCAAGATTATATAGATCCAAAATGCTTCTTTTGCTGCCTCAGCTGCAGTAATGTTCCGCTTTTGTTATTTATTCAGCAACAATATCTTTCTTGGAAGATTTCCAGCTCACTGTTTCGTTATTCAAACTAAATATGTACCCTTATTGCGACTTAAAGTCGTCTTTCTCGGTTTGGAAACTTGCAGCGGTGAACCTAGTCACCTCAAGTTCTCCTTTCCCCATATTATCAGAAATCATCCTTAGTTCGTCCAAGATAATCAAGGATGTTCTTTACATTAATCCAGTGACCATCACCTGGATTGGCCTTATAGCGTCTACATATGCTCAAAGCATATGAGACATCAGGTCACACACATTTCAAAAACATACGAGCTTTGGGAGGGTTGTCAGCAGCTTTCTAGATCTATCCCAGTAGATCGTTATTACTAGAATAAAGCCTACTTGTCCCAGGTATTCCATGGAGAATTTTAATGAAAGCCAAGATTTCACCGATTATATTATGGGAATGTTATTGCTAAAAAATAATACATCATCAACTTATAGGACATTCATTGTCAGTGCGCTCTCACTAACCTTCTTACATACACAAGAATCATATTCGTTTTGAATGAAATCATATACCATTATGATCTCATCAAAACGTTGGTTCCAAGAACGCAATAATTGCTTCAATCCATCAATGGATTGAATTAACTTGCAAACCTTGTTTGCATGTTTTGGTACAACAAAATCGTCAGGATATTTATAAACATCCTCCAAAAGGTTTCCGTTAAGGAAAGCGGTTTGGATGTCCAAGCTGCCATATTTCATAAATGAAACATGCAGCATTAGCAAGCATTATCCGAATGGATTTAATCATGGCAACGGGTAAATGATGTTGTCATAATCGACATCATGTTGATGATGATACCATTTCTCTACAAGCCTAGCTTTATACATTTGTATGTAGCCATCCATGTATGTCTTACTGGTTGGTATACATGGAATCCATTTCGGACTTCATGGCACTTTGCCATATAGCGGAGTCAATACCTCGTATCACTTCCTCATACGTAGTCGGTTCAGTATCCTCAATAAGACTAATGTCTTCATGAGGTGAGATCAGAAACCCATACCTCTTAGGTTGTTTTCTGATTCTCTCCGACCTACGCGGTTCTTGTGTATTCGAAGATTATGGAACAGTCTCATCCCTGATAAACTGTTCGTGTTCCGTTATGGATCGGTGCTCGGAACAATATTACTTTGATTTTCATCGAGTTTTACTTTCCTCCCACATATCACTGCATATAGGAATTCCTCTTAGGAAAACCGCATGGAGAGCAACAATTACATTGTTCTCTTGTGAGTTGTATAAGTACTATACTTTGGTTTCCCTAGGATAACCTACAAATAGGTACTTATCCGATTTGGGTTCTAGTTTGGTATCATCCAAACATTTATAGTATGCCCAGCATTCCCAAATCTTCAGGATTGAGAAACCCGGTTTCTTTCCTGTTCATATCTAATATGAAGTGTGTCTAACAGATTTTCATGGAACCTTATTCAAAATAAGTATTGAAATGTTTAATGTGTATCCTCAGAAGGAAATTGGTAGCTCAGAGCGACTCATCATTAACCTTACAATATCCAACAAGGTTTGGTTTCTCTATTCGGACACACCGTCAAATTGAGGTGTCCCGGGAGGAGTCCACTGTGAAAGAATACAATACTCTTTCAAGTAATCGAGAAACTTATTGCTCAAGTATTTTCCACTACGGTTGTAGGCACGGCATTTTTGCATGTAAGACCCGATGATGAGTCTCATTTGGAGGCACTACCTTTTAAGTCGCGGGAGCCGCGAAAAACGGACGTCGGAAGGGAATCGGTATTTTGTTGGATTTTAGTTCGCTTGTTTTGCTTCAGGTTCGCTTGTTGGACCTTTGTTTTAAAACACACACTTAACCCAAACCCCATAAGACACACACACCAAGCCCATCTCACCCAAGCCCAATCTAAAAAAATAATTAAAACATTTAAAATTCATGTCACAAATTAAATTAATTTAAATTAAAGCTACTTGAAATTAAATTAAACCAATTAAATTAAATAACTAATTAAATTAAATTAAATTAAAGTTAACTAATTTAAAGTAAATTAAAATACAATTAAAATCAATTAAAATCCAACACAAATTAAATACCAATTAAATTAAATCTAAATTAAATTAAACCAATTAAAATAAATCTAAATTAAATTAAACTAATATTTAATTAAAATCTAATACCAAAATTAAAATAAATCATTACCAAAATTAAAATAAATCAATTCCTAATTTAATAAATCACTCACCAATTTAAAATATTTACTCACTTAATTAACAAATTAAATGCCTAAATAAAACAAATAAATGCCTAATTAAAGTCAATCAAATATATAACCTTTCTAAACAAACAAATCATGTCACCAATTAATTTGATTTCTTTCCTTAACAAATGCATGCAAACCCAATCCTAATCTCTCACTATAAAAATAGCACTCATTCGGCAGCTCTGGCCCTTCTTCCCTAAGACTCATTCACGGCAAAAACACAAACAAAAACCCTAGCACACTCTCTCTCGCCTCTCTAAAAATGAACAAAACAAATAGATAAAACCCTAGATTAATAGAGAAACACTGCCACAAAGACTGACTCTCGGCAGAACCCTCACAAAAACCTTTGCTGCTCACCCCTCACTCTCTCTCACACACGACAAAACCCCCATGCACCACGTTCATCACGACCCTCCTTCACCTAACACAATGGCCACCTAGCTCGCACAGACCAAAAAAACCTTAACAATCACTCACCTCACGTAACCTAAGCCACACACACCCTACAAATTAAACAAACACTCTCAAGCCTTCACCAAAACAACAACCGAACACGCAGCCCTCATGCGAGCAGCCTCATCCCATCAACTAAACGCACAAAACAGTCCAGAACACACCCTAAATAAACCCCAAAACAGTGACAAGAACAGCCCTTAAACCCTTCTAAAACTCCCCCCCAAACCAGTCCAAATAACCTATAAAACAGTCCCCTAATCACCAAAAACAGTGACTAGAAAACCACGAGGAAACAACAGCAAAACGGAGTGAAAACAGCGACCAAAACAGCAAAACAGTGAGCTAAGACGTTAATCCAGTGAACCGGAAGAGTTGCGGAGTGATAGCCCTTCCGACGGCCGTGAAACGCGAGTCTGAAAGTCGACATAAAAGGTTAGACCTGAGGGTACTTTTCCTATTATTTCCATCTATCTTTTTAATTGTTTTATTCATTTTTATCGCATGAGAGTCATTTATTGATGCATGATTGTGGCCCTTGAATAGATAGTAAATGCATGAATTGTAAAATGATGTATGTTTTGGCCCTTGAATAAAATGAAAAGTGTGTCGTCTCTCGTGGTATATAGGATGGAAACTCGGACATAAATTTCATAGCCGATTCCGAATGGACGGTAGTATGATCTGTACTCGGGATACAACTCCACGTACCACTTGAGTAAACGGCGCATATTTCGTTTTATGTTGTTTTGATTTGTTTATTATTCGCTACTTGATTTCCGCATGTTATTTGTTTATGTAATGATGTGATCGAGCGCATGGGTTTAGTAAGTTGGATTAAAGGTCCCCTATTTTGAGGGGTTAAAACCCTTTACCACGATGCTTTGCCGCGCCGATTGATGTATATTCGGTTGAATGTAAGATGTGTTCAATCGGGTATACAAAGTCCGATATTATTATCTTTATTTTTTATATGCATGATGTGATCGAGCGCATGGGCTTAGTAAGTTGGATTATAGGTCCCCTATTTTGAGAGGTTAGAACCCTTTACAACGATGCTTTTCCGCGCCGATTGATGTATATTCGGTTGAATGTAAGATGTGTTCAATCGGGTATACGAAGTCCGATACTATTGTCTTTATTTTTTTTATATGCATGACGTGATCGAGCGCATGGGCTTAGTAAGTTGGATTAAAGGTCCCCTATTTTGAGGGGTTAAAATACTTTACCACGATGCTTTGCCGCGCCGGTTGATGTATATTCGGTTGAATGTAAGATGTGTTCAATCGGGTATACGAAGTCCGATACTATTGTCTTTATTTTTATATGCATTATGTGATCGAGCGTATTGGTTTAGTAAGTTGGATTAAAGGTCCCCTGTTTTGAGGGGTTAAAACCCTTTACCACGATGCTTTGCCACGCCGGTTGATGTATATTTGGTTGAATGTAAGATGTGTTCAATCGGGTATACGAAGTCCGATATCATTGTCTTTACTTTTTATATGTATTGTGTTGATTGCGCATGTGCTTAGTAAATGCGATTAAAGGTCCTCTATTTTTAGAGGTTAAAATCCTTTACCACGATGCTTTGCCATGTTTTTAGCCCGTTATTATTTATTAGGTGTCATCTATTCATCCGTTCATGTATGTGTCATGTTGTTTACTGCATTTTGGAGGTCACTGCTGTAACCCCGTTCGAACGCGTTTCAGAACGCCGCACGAACGCATGTTTTCTGTCTGGTCCCGTTCGAATGCGTTATCAAACGCTATACGAACTCGAACCTTCTGTTTACCGTTCGAACGCGTTTACGAACGCTACACGAACGCGAATACACTGAACTGAGTCTTTTTTCATCACATTTCATGCATAATTGTTTCTTATGTGATTTCTCTTGTATCATGTAATCAATCACATTATTTGTATCCTTACGTTTACCTGTTTGATATGTTCATGAGATGGTATTCAAGCATGATTAGGTCATTAGTATGTTACTTGGTTCTTAGGCATGATTTAGCCTATTTGGTTGTTTATTTTAAAGCAAGATTTATCGTTTTGTTTTGCGTTTGGAATTTGCATTATGTTTAGGTTGTTCTTTGTTTCCGCATTATATGATCGAAGCATGTTCATGAGATTGCCGTGTGCTATTGCATGTTTGCCGTTATGATGATTACTTTAATGCATGTGAACTTAGAAGCATAATACTCTTGGAAATAGGTGTTACTTAGGTTTGACTAGATTATTGCACAAATCATTTTATTACAAGTGGAATAAGTAAGGGACCATTCTGAACCCAACGGTTTGAGGTCTTCCCTTGCGAGGGGTGAGTGCGGCCTTAAATCTTTTTCCCGGTTCACACCGGGTGGCGACTCCATTATTCTTCGGTTTAGTCCCCCGCGGGCTACTCCGTACTCCCAATCGGGCCGCGAGCCCGGGACAACATGCGTCGCCCAGTTTCTATTTCCACAGTCTGGTGACTCCTTGGGGATAGAGAATCGGCCCCGAAATAATGTCTTGTAATATTATGACTTGTGCTTTAATTAACTGTGTCTACTGTGAGTTAAAATGGGTTTAATCAAAGGCATATTGTTTAGGTTGGGTAATGGTTTGGTGTCTTCCTTCACTCACTACCTTTCTAGAAGGAAAAGCTGTGAAGGCACCTAGATAATCGTCTACTTGTAGCCTATTGTAACAGACTAATCTGGAGGACTTTTTGCTTATTCCTATCACCAAGCGATAAGAGCCTAAGAGGCTTGGGTACTTAAGAGAGCCTCGCTCCACCCTCCCTCTGGGGAATCTGCAATAAGAAATCCATTTGACAGTTAGTCACACGCTATGACTTGTTGGCACGTACTTTAGGGTATAAAAAAGGTGCGCTCACTTGGTCGCTCGAACCCTTGAGTGGGGAGACCTAGTTGTGGGCAATCCTTCGCCAACGAGAGTCTTTGTCTATACTCCCACGAACCCATGCGTAGAGCGGTATTGTATGGCCTATAGCCACTATTTCCTTGTGCTTGTGGACCATCCTCATTTGGATGCAGTTGGACTTTTTGTCAGAAATGTGAACTTGTTGGGCCATTTAAACTGGGGCGAGTTCGTATCCTATGACAATTAGGCCCAAAGCTTCTGGAATGTTGGTGGGCCACTCTGTAGAACTCATTGCTTTATGCTTGAATTATCTTGTTATGTTTGTGTTTTGGACCATCGTTATTTGGATCCAGTTGGACCTTTTGTCAAGAGATGTGAACTTGTTGGGCCATTTAAACTGGGACGAATTCGGGTCATTTAACAGTTGGGCCAAAGGCTTCTAAAATGCCGGTGGGCCATTTTATGTATAGGTCTTTTATCATTTGAAGTTATTTGGTTATGTTATCGCCAAGTGTAAACCTGTTGGGCCATTTCAACTGGGACAAGTTTGCACCACGCAATAATATGATTGAACACTTTAAAATGATAATGGGCCAATTAGTGCAAATTCTTTTATGAGCTTATTTATTCCATACATCGCATACATGACATGCACTCATGCATACACGCATCATGATAACCCCTTGTGTTCTAAAAGCCATCATAGATACCCGTTGGGTTGGGGGAAGACTTGTCAGAATACCATCAGCCAACATGAGTGAGTCAGCCAACGAGGGATCCCGCCTGGATCAATTGGAGACAAAAGTAACAGGAATTATTGAGATATTGTAAGTTTTGACTAATGTTGTGGCCAGTTTGACTGCACTCTGTATAGCCGATAACAGAGAGATGAACAATCAGAATGGAAAGATCATCGGGGAACCTTCGGAGACCAACCCACTTCCCCTGAGGTTGCCCCTGTTAGAAACAGACGATTCTCCAAACTTGGTAAATCTTTATTAGAGGTGTTTAAAGAGCTGAAAAGACAAGGACTCCTAATTCCCTTAGAGCCCAGACCACTTCCAAACCCTGTACCACGCTACATTAAGCTAAACCTATACTGTCACTACCACCAGCAAAGAGGCCATGAAACCAACAACTGTACCCGCCTTAGGCATGAGATCCAGAACCTCATTGATGCCCATAAAATACCCAACCCGGAAAAAGAACAAGCAAACATACACAGAAAACCTCCACCTACCCACATTATTGACTCCGGCCTACCCAACAGCCGTGTCCTTCAAACCCACAACTACCAAACTTCTCTCATGGGGATACAGGGCAACAATGGTAAAAGTGAAATAAAGCAGAGGGAGGATCTTTGGGAAAACTTCTCAGACAGTGATGAGACGGAGGTTGTAAAAGGAGAAGTGAATGGGAAGAGGAACTACTGTACCTGGAGAAATTGATGGTCGAAGGAAATAAGAAAGCAAGGGAAAATAAAGTTGCAATTTATGGAGTTGTTTGTCTCCCAGATCTTATCCAGTTATGATCCAGCATTTATTAATAGAGACATTGATTTTGTCTATTTGTTCGAACCTTTTCTCAATGATAATAAAGATGTTCATTTCGTTAACTTGCTTGAGTCTCTGCAACATAAGTATATTTGACAAAAGTATTCAACCTTGGTACTATGATACTCAGCGATATTTCGAACCCGGTGAATTTTTGGAAGAAGCAAGCAGAAAAGACAGGATAGCCATTCAGCAATGGGAAACAGGACAGTGAGACTGTCAGATTTAGAGGAGAATGAGTTCACCGAGCCGATCGACGTGGACAGATTAAAACAATACTTTACTTGAGGAAGAAAAGATCGAGCAGTCACCAAGGGAATCGGCGGAAGACCTAGCCCGACGGGATAAGAAACACATGCATGCATGCATACACGTAACCCATTTTGCATCCTTTTTTGTGTTTGTTTTGTTTTCTGTTCACAGGTTTTGAAGAAGAAAAGAGAAAGCGGCAAAGACAAGCCATTCAGAAACAGCGAAAGCACAGTATCAGATTCATGTAATAATCTTAGGGCTGAGGCCCATATTGGTGACAGATGCGGGTAGTAATCTGAGGGTTGAGGCCCACATTGGTGCTAGTTTTGGGGAGGAGTCCCAAGGCTGAGGCCCATATAAGTTTGAGTTTCGGGAATGGATCTCAAGGGGACGAAGCGCACATTATCAGAAGATGACGGAAGAATTCTGTGGAATGAGAGAAAAAAAAAAGAGAAAAATGAGAGAGATAAATCTTTGATAGTTAGACATATGTCCGGTGATGACACTGTTTGCTGTAGGGAGAAGCTTTAGAAACGATAAGTGCGAGACATGCTCTCGTCTGGTGTTCTGAATGGATTGATCTCAGCTGGACTCGCGAGCACTTGATTACGGGATCTCAACAGTGGAAACCTGAGTGGTTGGCAAGATGACTAGCCGAAGGGATGATGGATCGGTGAATGACCGTTTTCCTGGATGTCCACCATGGTTTACCTGTGCTACGATATATGATATGGTTGGGAACAAAGAAAGTCTCCATGGGTGAGTATTAGGACCGCCATAACCGATAAGCATGAAGCTACCCATGGGTGAGTATTAGGACCACCATGAGGAGAAATGCTACCTTAAAGGGTAGGTGTGTCAAAAAAAAAGAATGAAAAGAAAGAGACAAGAAAAAAAAAGAAGAAGACCATATCATGTTGAGTATGGCGAAGTAATCACAGAGTGTGATCAAGACATCCAGTTTGGTTAGACCCACCGATCCGATTCTCTGAAACGAAATCATCGAGTTAGTTCACTTAAGGAATAAACTGCGAAAGAGCCCTGGCACACACACACTAGGAGTCTAGTTCAGATCACATATTCAGAGGATCGGAGATGAGTGTATCAAGTACTTTGAAGGTTCTCAGGTTTCGATGCGAAATCATTCGTTGAGGACGAGAATATGTCTAGTTATCAGGATTATCTCTCATGAGAGGCAATTTAATATGTTGAAATGACACATTAGCATCAGCATCAGTCTTGCCGGTATGTCACTCTTGGGGCGAAGCCCACATTATCATTATTAGTCTGGTCAGAGTATGCACTCTGGGGGCGAGGCCCATTTCAGTATCAGTTTGGGATGAGGTCCATATCAGTATCAGTTTGGGACGAGGTCCATATCAGTATCAGTTTTGGGGGAGGCCCACATCAGTATCAGCATGGGGACGAGGCCCATATCAGTATCAGTATGAGGCTAGGCCAATATCAGTATCAGTTTGGGGGCGAGGCCCATATCAGTAACAATTAGGGGGCGAGGCCCATATCATCATCAGAACCAGTCTTTCCAGGTATGGCACTCTAGGGGTTGAGGCCCACGTCTTTATCAGTACTAGTCTTGCCGAGTATGGCACTCTGAGGGCGAGGCCTACATCTTTATCAGAATCAGTCTTGCTGGGTATGGCACTCTAGGGGTGGGGCCCACACCTCCTTATCAGAATCAGTCCTGCTTGGTATGGCACTCGATGGGCGAGGCCCGCATTATATCAGTATCAGTCTGGGGGCGAGACCCACATCAGTATCAGTATGCGGGCAAGGCCCACATCAGTATCAGTCTACGGGCAAGGCCCACATCTGTATCACTCTGGGGGCGAGGCCCATTTCAGTATCAGTTTGGGGGCGAGGTCCATATCAGTATCAGTTTGGGACGAGGTCCATATCAGTATCAGTTTGGGGTGAGGCCCACATCAGTATCAGCATGGTGGCGAGGCCTATATCAGTATCAGTATGGGGCTAGGCCCATATCAGTATCAGTTTTGGGAGCGAGGCCCATATCAGTAACAGTTTGGGGGCGAGGCCATATCGTCATCAGAACCAGTCTTGCCGGGTATGGCACTCTAGGGGTTGAGGCCCACGTCTTTATCAGTACCAGTCTGCCGAGTATGGCACTTTGAGGGCTAGGCCACATCCTTATCAGAATCAGTCCTGCTTGGTATGGCACTCGGGGGCGAGGCCCGCATCATATCAGTATCAGTCTGGGGGCGAGACCCACATCAGTCTCAGTCTGCGGGCGAGGCCCACATCTGTATCAGTCTGCGGGCGAGGCCCATATCAGTACCGGTTTGGGGCGAGGCCCACATCTACATCAGTACCCGTTTTTGGGGATAAGTCCCAGGGTCGAGGCCCACATCAGCATCAGCTTCGGGGATGATTCCCAGGGCCGAGGCTTACGTCATCATCAGTATCAGTTATGGGGATGAGTCCTAGGGTCTAGGCCCACAGCAGTATCAGTTTCAGGGATGAGTCTCAGGGCCGAGGCCTACGTCATCATCAGTATCAGTTTTGGGGATGAGTCCCAAGGTTAAGGCCCTCAACAGCATCAGTATCAGTTTTGAGGATGAGTCCTAGGATCGAGACCCACATCAGCATAAGTAGCAGTTTGGAGATGTGTCCCAGGGTTGTACCCACTTCTTCAGCATCAACAGTTTTGGGGATGCGTCCCAGGGTCGAGGCCTACATTATATCAGTAGTTTTGGGGATGCGTCCCAGGGTTGTAACCCACTTCATCAGTATCATCATTTTTGGGGATGCGTCCCAGTGTTGAGGCCCATATTTTATCAGCAGTTTGGGGATGCGTCCCAGGGTTGAGGCCCACTTCATCATATTTTATCAACATTTTGGGGATGCGTCCCAGGGTTGTAAACCCATATCATCAAAAGTTTTTGGGATGCGTCTCAGGGTCGATGCCCATTTTGGTAGCGTTATCGGGATGCGTCCCAAGGCAGTGAGCCCCCGTTATCGGTTGCAGTTATTGGGATGCTCCCAAGGTCGAGGCCCATTTTGGCAACGTTATCGGGATGCGTCCCAGGGCCGTTAGCCCCCGTTGTTGGTTGCAGTTATCAGGATGCGTCCCAGGGCCGTTGGCCCCCTGCACCTTTAGTTTTGGGATGCGTCCCAGGGTCGAGGCCCATTTTGTCATCGGTATTGGGATGCGTCCCAGGGGCAAGGCCCCCGTTGTCGGTTGCAGTTATTGGGATGCGTCCCAGGATCGAGGTCCACTTCAGTTCCAGTTTGGGGATGCGTCCCAGGGTCGAAGCACACACATCAGTTGCAGTTATTGGGATGCGTCCCAGGATCGAGGTCCACTGCATCATCAGCTCAGGGGAGCAGCAGGCAAGTCAGGTGGCAGCTGGCGAGCCAGGTAAGTAAAAAATGCATTGCATGACTTTGATAAGATTGTCACTGTTACACATTACACAAGTCCATCAAAGTGGGGCGACTGTAGGCACTGCTGCATTTTGCATGTAAGACCGATGATGAGTCTTATTTGGAGGCACTACCTTTTAAGTCGCGGGAGCCGCGGAAAACGGACGTCGGAAGGGAATCGGTGTTTTGTTGGATTTTAGTTCGCTTGTTTTGCTTCGGGTTCGCTTGTTGGACCTTTGTTTTAAAACACACCCTTAACCCAAACCCCATAAGACACAACACAAGCCCATCTCACCCAAGCCCAATCTAAAAAAAATAATTAAAACATTTAAAATACATGTCACAAATTAAATTAATTTAAATTAAAGCTAAGGAAATTAAATTAAACCAATTAAATTAAAAAACGAATTAAAAAATTAAATTAAAGTTAACTAATTTAAAGTAAATTAAAATACAATTAAAACCCAGGAAAATCCAACACAAATTAAATACCAATTAAATTAAATCTAAATTAAATTAAACCAATTAAAATAAATCTAAATTAAATTAAACTAATATTTAATTAAAATCTAATACCAAAATTAAATAAATCATTACCAAAATTAAATAAATCACTTCCTAATTTAATAAATCACTCACCAATTTAAAATATTTACTCACCTAATTAACAAAATTAAATGCCTAAATAAAACAAATAAATGCCTAATTAAAGTCAATCAAATATATAACCTTCCTAAACAAACAAATCATGTCCCCAATTAATTTGATTTCTTTCCTTAACAAATGCATGCAAACCCTAATCCTAATCTCTCACTATAAAAATAGCACTCATTCGGCAGCTCTGGCCCTTCTTCCCTAAGACTCATTCACGGTAAAAACACAAACAAAAAACCCTAGCACACTCTCTCTCGCCTCTCTCAAAATGAACAAAAAAAATACATAAAACCCTAGATTAATAGAGAAACACTGCCACAAAGACTGACTCTCGGCAGAACCCTCACAAAAACCTTTGCTGCTCACCCCTCACTCTCTCTCACACACGACAAAACCCCATGCACCACGTTCATCACGGCCCTCCTTCACGTAACACAATGGCCACCTAGCTCGCACAGACCAAAAAACCTTAACAATCACTCACCTCACGTAACCTAAGCCACACTCGCTACAAATAATAAAACAAACACTCTCAAGCCTCCACCAAAACGACAACCGAACACACAGACCTCATGCGAGCAGCCTCAAGCCCATCAACTAAACGCACAACACTGCCCCACTTGGTTCACGCTCCATAAACCAACAACCAACACCTCACAGCCCCCCTCTGACCAAGCCAACAAACTGCTGCACAAGACCCCCACTGCACACCCAAAAACAGCCCCATTTCTGCCCAGGATTGCCGCAAATCTAACCCTGAAAATAGTCCAGAACACACCCTAAATCAACCCCAAAACAGTGACAAAAACAGCCCTTAAACCCTTCTAAAAACTCCCCCCAAAACCAGTCCAAATAACCTATAAAACAGTCCCCTAATCACAAAAAACAGTGACCAGAAAACCACGAGGAAACAGCAGCAAAACGGAGTGAAAACAGCGACCAAAACAAAAAAAAGCGAGCTAAGACGTTAATCCAGTGAACCGGAAGAGTTGGGAGTGATAGCCCTTCCGACGGCCGTGAAACGCGAAGTCCGAAAGTCGACATAAAAGGTTAGACCTGAGGGTACTTTTCCTATTATTTCCATCTATCTTTTTAATTGTTTTATTCGTTTTTATCGCATGAGAGTCATTTATTGATGCATGATTGTGGCCTTGAATAGATAGTAAATGCATGAATTGTAAAATGATGTATGTTGTGGCCTTGAATAAAATGAAAAGTGTGTCGTCTCTCGTGGTATATAGGATGGAAACCCGGACATAAATTTCATAGCCGATTCCGAATGGACGGTAGTATGATCTGTACTCGGGATACAACTCACGTACCACTTGAGTAAACGGCGCATATTTCGTTTTATGTTGTTTTGATTTGTTTATTATTCGCTACTTGATTTCCGCATGTTATTTGTTTATGTAATGATGTGATCGAGCGCATGGCTTAGTAAGTTGGATTAAAGGTCCCCTATTTTGAGGGGTTAAAACACTTTACCACGATGCTTTGCCGCGCCGATTGATGTATATTCGGTTGAATGTAAGATGTGTTCAATCGGGTATACGAAGTCCGATATTATTATCTTTATTTTTATATGCATGATGTGATCGAGCGCATGGCTTAGTAAGTTGGATTATAGGTCCCTATTTTGAGGGGTTAAAACCCTTTACCACGATGCTTTGCCGCGCCGATTGATGTATATTCGGTTGAATGTAAGATGTGTTCAATCGGGTATACGAAGTCCGATACTATTGTCTTTATTTTTTTTATATGCATAACGTGATCGAGCGCATGGGCTTAGTAAGTTGGATTAAAGGTCCCCTATTTTGAGGGGTTAAAATCCTTTACCACGATGCTTTGCCGCGCCGGTTGATGTATATTCGGTTGAATGTAAGATGTGTTCAATGGGTATACGAAGTCCGTACTATTTTCTTTATTTTTATATGCATTATGTGATCGAGCGCATGGGTTAGTAAGTTGGATTAAAGGTCCCCTGTTTGAGGGGTTAAAACCCTTTACCACGATGCTTTGCCCGCCGGTTGATGTATATTTGGTTGAATGTAAGATGTGTTCAATCGGTATACGAAGTCCGATATCATTGTCTTTACTTTTTATATATGTATTGTGTTGATAGCGCATGGCTTAGTAAATGCGATTAAAGGTCCTCTATTTTGAGAGGTTAAAATCCTTTACCATGATGCTTTGCGTGTTTAGCCCGTTATTATTTATTAGGTGTCATCTATTCATCCGTCATGTATGTGTCATGTTTTTTACTGCATTTTGGAGGTCACTGCTGTAACCCCGTTCGAACGCGTTTCAGAACGCCGCACGAACGCATGTTTTCTGTCTGGTCCCGTTCGAATGCGTTATCAAACGCTATACGAACTCGAACCTTCTGTTTACCGTTCGAACGCGTTTACGAACGCTACACGAACGCGAATACACTGAACTGAGTCCTTTTTCATCACATGTCATGCATAATTGTTTCTTAGGTGATTTCTCTTGTATCATGTAATCAATCACATTATTGGTATCCTTACGTTTACCTGTTGAGTATGTCATGAGATGGTATTCAAGCATGATTAGGTCATTAGTATGTTACTTGGTTCTAGGCATAATTTAGCCTATTTGGTTGTTTATTTTTCAAGCAGATTATCGTTTGTTTTGCGTTTGGAATTTGCATTATGTTTAGGTTGTTTTGTTTTCCGCATTATATGATCGAAGCATGTTCATGAGATTGCGTGTGCTATTGCATGTTTGCCGTTTATATGATCACTTTCATGCATGTGAACTTAGAAGCATAATACTCTTGGAAATAGGTGTTACTTAGGTTTGACTAGATTATTGCACAAATCATTTTATTACAAGTGGCATAAGTAAGGGACCATTCTGAACCCAACGGTTTGAGGTCTTCCCTTGCGAGGGGTGAGTGAGTGCGGCCTTAAATCTTTGTCCCGGTTCACACCGGGTGGCGACTCCATTATTCTGGTTTAGTCCCCCGCGGGCTACTCCGTACTCCCAACCGATCCGCGAGCTCGGGAAAGCATGCGTCGCCCAGTTTCTGTTTCCCACAACGGTCCAACCGTAATATCTTAATACTTTTGCTTGTATGTTTTTCTACTTCGTGTCGAAATTCTTTGAATTACTCGAAAGTTCATGACTTGTATTTCATAAGATACACATTATCGTAACGCAATGCCACATCCATAAAGGTTACATAGTATTTATATCCACCTCTAGAAAGTTCATGACTTGGTATTTCATAAGATACACATTATCGTAAGCAATGCCATCCCACCCAAAGGTTACATAGTATTTATATCCACCTCTAGCCTAGCTAGACATGGGCCCCTTACCGTCACTATGAACGAGGGCTAACAGATTGGTGGCACTTGCACTTAACCAAGTAAAAGTGTTTTAGGCACTTTGCCTAATAAACTAGATTCTTAGACATCTTTGAATTAGAATCAAATTCGTCCTAGTATCCACTCTTCGAAGTGTGGATATACGAGTCTTGTTAATGTGTCCCAGACAACAATGCCACTGTTAAGTCTCAACAGATTTATTCAGTTTGAGCTTTTTGTTTGTCATGTTATATGTTGAGATTCATTTATATTCAAAATATAAATATGTATTCAAATCTAATGTGTATTATCTCAATATCATCGTTAAAAACAAAACACCAGGTGTTCTGGAACATAAAGGTATACCCACAACGGGTTTTAAACTAGATATAGAGATAACGTTTCTAGTCAACTAGGTACATTTTAACAGTTTCCTAATTAAGTACATTGTCCTGATGGCAGTTCCAAACTTAGGTCTTACGGTTAAAACAGCGACTCTAGTCCCGTTTCCGACTCGCAGATCGATCTCATCTGAAGCCAGTATACTGCTAATTGGCAGATCCTGCACATCAGTACATATGTATGTTCCACATCCAGTATCAAAATCCAATTTTAAAACTGGTAGTGGATATATTTATAACAACTTACCTGAAGCCGGAGCCTTGCTCGCCTTCACTTCTTTCATGTCTGCCTTATCCATACGGCAGTCACGCTTCCAGTGAACCGTTTGCCACAATGTAGGCAGACATCTTGGGATATGTCATTCGTTTCCCAGAAGATTATGACGATTTTGCCTTTGCCCTTTCGTCACACCCCAGAAGTCTTCGGCCAAGCCTTGGTCTTCTGAGATGTCGAAGTAAGATGCGCCTTGCGCTTCTTACCCTTTTAGAAGCTCTGGCTCTGCCTCCTTGAGCATAGCCATTAACTCTCTAAGAGTTTTCTCTTGGTTCAAGATGAACCCGCCCCAGCTTACGGGCAGAGACTGTAAGATCAAATCTATGGAAGTCTCGACCTCATAGGTAATGCCCAGCTAACCTAGTTGTTCGATGTCAGCAATCATCTGCGACACCTAGTGCTCGATAGATGTACCCTCTGACATTCGTGAGCAAAAGAGCTTTTTTTGTACTTTTAAGATCTAAGGTTAGATCTATAAAGATCCTTTAATTTCATCATCATGGTATAAAGATCTAATCCTTAGTTCTGACGACATAATTTAGGAGTCTTTGCGGCAAGCATAACAGATTGAGCACTAAAGTTATCATCACGATGAGTCTTCCAAAGCTCATGCTCTACTATTTGCTCAACTCCGGGCTTAGGCCCGAGAGGTCGCTCTATCAAATAGAAAAACTTCTCAACTCTCAGGAATATCCTGAGATTCACTTCCCAATATGAAAATTAAAGCCGTAAAAGACATTTTTCTCCTAGGATTATGTCCTTTGACGCTAATCTTTCAAGTCACATTGATTCCTATAGTCCAACTTTCCAATCAACGATTTCAGGTACAATCTAATGTAATGATTACTATAGTCTAACTATATAATTAACTACAATGATCGGTTATATTCAAATATATTGATTACTATAATCCAATTATATAACCAACTACAAATGAAGTAGTTGAATACAATCCAACTGTTAAATTAAAACAACAATTGAATATTAGTCCAACTAATATATTATAAATAATTAATGACGAAATAGAAATGAGCGTGTCTTGGCAAGTATCTAAACAAAATTTCAAGTTTAAAACTTGCCTCCCACTATTTTTCGGCGAGCTCTAACCCTCTGTGGAGTATCGGGAAACTAATTTCCTAGAGGGCTAGGATCCCTTAAATAACACACAACCTTGACTTTGGCCAACAAGTTGTATGAAACTTAACTAGGTAGATCTCTAAGATCAATTGGATCTCATCCAATTCCTAGATCCAGTAGGTGGACCTCCAAATCTGAAACATATATCCAATATATGCCAATATATCCAATATATTCCCTAACATTTTCCTCTAAATCAACTAAGCCTTGGCTTTGGCTCAACAAGCTTAATGAAACCAGTTCAGCGTGACCCATTGACAGTGGGAAAACTTCGTAATCGAGGTCGATGAACAAGAGTTGACCTTGACTTTGGCCAACAAATCACAACTTGCCCAAGACGTACGATATGGAACAAAGCTTTCGTGATTCAAACACATCCGCGATGGACAAAGGTCTTGACTTTGGCAACAAACCAATGCCAATCTTGGATCTTGAGAGAGAATCACTCAATGGAAGGAAAAACGCTTAATATAAAATGAAGGTTTTTGTCGCGATTTGGCAACCAATTTATTATCTTTATTTAGGTCTCATCATACACCCTTAAGCATGTATTCTAAAAGCATAATAAGGCGCGAATAAAATAATAATGATATTCGGATGGATATACAACAAATTATTCATAGAACAAATCTCTCCATTTTCTCTCTCCCGCTAGCACTATTCATATTTCTACCCAATTACATAATACTTCTAAAGAAACCTCATTTAAATTGAGGGGAATTGGTGAGAAGAGAAATAAAATGAGAAAAGAGGTAATAGTCTGGACAAGCAGGTCCAATTTAATAAATTCTAAATTTATTACAACAATTTTCAAAATTGCCCTCACCCTTCTAATATCCATCCGATATACAGTATTCATACAATACATCCAAGTATTCACACAAAGCATGTTATCAATCAATCTAATCCAATTAATTAATCTTTGATTAATGACCATCCAATGTTAAAACAACGATTTGATTTGCGCGAGTCCAACTCGTTTAAGAATAAATACTAAAAGTACGTATTCTTGAATTATATCAAACTTCAATTTTAAATCCAATTTAAATTATATTCAATACTAATTCATATTTAATTCCAAATTAAATAATTACACTTATTTATGCGCCTTAAAGACTTGGATTCCAAATCCAATCTTAATGGGTCTCAAATGCCCAATTAGTATCCAATACTTTTCAATTAAAGACCAGTGGGCTTTCAATTAATTTTTTAGGCGTGGGCTTTGGCCATTATAGATCAAACCCAAGATGCCAAGGCCCATTTAGGAATCACCTAATGCCATAAAATCAATTTTGGCCCATTAGGCCCAATTAAATTATTAAAGGCCCAATTGTCATATTTTGGACTTTATGGAAATAGTTTAGGCCCAAATATAATCCAAGACTAAAATTTGGCCCAACCAAGCCCATTAGCCCAATTACAACAAATTAAATTAATATATCATTCCAAATTACAAATTAATTCAATTGAAGTGTAATTAACACAATTAATTAATTAATCTAGTATTTCCAAAACACTAATTAATATAATTAATCATGCTTAACATTTTAATTTATGTCCAACACAAATTAAAGCAAAATCAATCTTCCAACAACACATATACTCACGGCAATAGCAACAAAAATCATTCAATTTTATTTCAATCCAATTAAATCAACATTCAATATTTCAAATATGCTATTTAACACATCCAATTGTCAAAATTCCAAAATTCCACCATGAGTCCATTTAGGGTCATATTCGGTCAAGCCATAGATTTTAGGGAAAATTAATCTAATCAAATTATTTACAAAATCAATGATGCACAAATCCAATTAAACATTATAAACTCAACCAAACAATTAATTTAGGAAAAATCAAGCTCTAAGCATAAAATCTTGAACCCTAGATTTTCAAATCAAAGTTAGGAGGCTATGATACCATTGTAAGTGTTTCTAGAACATGCCAAGATCGTCTAAGAGTGATTTGTGTGTGAATAAACAAAATAAAGTTGCGGAAAAACCTACTTTGATTTGATGAGTTTCAAGACTTTTCTTGGATTTGTTTTATGTAATGGAAGCTCCAAGCTTTGTGTTTGCATTCCAAACTCATGGATTGGTTTCCCTATCACCTCATTTAACTCTTGATGTGCTAGCAAAGTTTGATTTTGAAATAAAATCAATGGAGAAGGGAATAACATACTCACAGCAAAGTGAGAGGAAGAGAGAGATGAAGTTGTTTGATAATTTTTTATTTCCAAAATCAATTACCAAAAGTCAACAAGAAAAATGTGTTTATCCTTTTCAAAAATAAAACATTACAAAGTGTGTTGGACAAGTTAGCTTTTAAAAGCTTTCAACCACTTCCATCACTCACGATTGACTAGTGATGTAAGTTGGTAGGTCCCATTTTAAATTCCAAATTTAAGTCGGACAATCCAACACGCAACTTCGCTCGGGCCCGGGTTCGTTTAATTCCGAATTAAACAAATTTTCCGTTGTGACTTTATTAAATCCAATTTAATTAAATAATAATGCCTCGCAATATTATTACGTAAGTCGCTTACGAATTAATTCTAAATTAATTTGTTCGCTCGAATTAAAATCTAATTTCAATTCCGCATTGAAATCTAATTTCAATTAATATATCTAATATACTATTTTAGCCCAATTAAATAAATTAAATAGAAAAATCTAATTTAACTATAAAATTTATTTTACCGATTAATTCCCAATTAATCGCGTTCTCTATTCTCGTCGAATTAATCCCAGATTAATTCTTGACGCAATTAATCCCAGATTAATTCTCTCTTTAGTAATTAATCCCAGATTAATTTATTGCCGTAATAATCCCAGATTAATTTTCTCTCTCATAATTAATCCTAGATTAATTCTTGTTCGAGTCAAATGTCATCGGTGAATCTTCGGGAAGCGACCCAAAAGATCCCAGGATATGTTGGCAATAAATACGGTTACCGGACTATCCGAATACATGCGTACCTAGTACCACGTTCTTACCGATTTACAAGACATGGTTGGCTTCTAGAAGAGCACCGTGCCTACCCAATTCTCCAGAAATATATTCAACATGGAATATACATAATCTTTATCAAGCGTAGTATACTAAGTATTGCGTATTACGATCCAGTATCGAATGTCACATGCTAGGCCTAGGGAAGGAATTTTTTCTGCCACGTACGAAGCATATATCAGATCTCTGGCAACTAGTCTCTATAATCGGATAATCATGACCTAGTCATATTATCCCGATGACTGCAATACTTAAGAGTACTAGTTTCGTATCTGTTAGACAATTATGACCCATAGCGTCACTATTTGTAAAAGACATTGTGGTTTTTGTACAAATTAACTATATAGTAATGGAAATTGCATTTTATCATTTTGTAATTTAATTACTTAAATATATAAATCATAAAAGTCCTTATGATTAGTTCCAAATTATAAGATATGAGACAATATCAATCCATAAAGGTTTAATCATTAAATATCCCTAGTCGTAGTATTATCGAGACTGGACATCGATAATGCGGAATAGACTAGTATTGCACTTGTACGTGTTATGGAAGCGTACCGGCATAGTTCTCATATATTTAAGTATTGGATACTTATGCAAGTGTGATATGAGGTTGTGTTTACCTATGGTACGGAAACAGCTTCACTCTGGATAGACCCCGCGAAATCCCATTGGTAGTTTGACTATGTGTTTATGGGAATCCGCATCAGGGTAGGTGTATTTGGTCTTAACTTGAGACTTGCATCGCTAGTACTTGCGACAATCAATATGCTTTGGTTTTGGTCGTCCAGGACTTTAGCAGGTTCTGTGTACGCCTCTTCTGGGTTTATTGAGAATCGTAGTGTATTGGGTGTGATGTCAAGATGGAAGTATCACTTCAGTCATATGAAGATGATGATCACGCAGGGATACATAACTGGTATTCTAATTGGTTGCAACCATCAGGATAATATGACATGGTCATGATTATCCGATTAAAGAGACTAGTTGCTTGTAATCCTATATATGCTTCGTACTGGACATACACTATTCCAGCCTCAGGCCTTGCATGTGACATCCGATACTGGATCGATATACGCAATACTACGTATACTACGCCTCACAAAGATTATATATTCCATTAAGAATATTTCTGGAGAATTGGGCAGACACGATGCTTTGCTAGAAGCCAACCATGTCTCGTAAATCGGTAAAAACGTAGTACGAGGTACGTACGTGTTCGGATAGTCCGACGACCGGATTTACTGCCAACATATCTAGGGATCTCATGGGTCGCTTCCCGAAGATTCACCGATGACGTATGATTCGAACATAATTAATCTGGGATTAATTACAGAGAGATTTTATCTAGGATGAAATACTATTTGAAGAGAGAAAACGATTAATTTGGAATTAATCGATAAAGTAATATATATTCGATATATTAAACGAAATTAGATTTCGACGCGGAATTAAAATTGGATTTTAATTCTGGCGAACGAAATAATTTAGAATTAATTCGCGAGCGACGTGAATAGTAATTTTGTGAGGCATAATTATTTAATTAAATTTGATTTAATTATGTCACAACAGGAAATTCGTTAATTCGGAATTAGCGAACCCAAGCCCGATAGTGTTTGCGAGCCCACTCAGATTTTGAATCAAGTGGGGCCCACAAGTCACATCAAGTCACATCACTTGTCCATCAATCACCTTTATGGTGATGGAAGTTAGTGTAGGAATTGATGGTAACTTATGAAACACTCAATTGTCAAAGTGATTGACTTTTACCAAACCTTGGATTTGGTATATCAATTTGATTTTTGGAAATTCAAAATACAAGTCATTATTTTCTTCTCCATCTCTCTCATTCACGTTTTTGTGAAAAGAAAAATCCTCTCCATTTTTCCTTAAATTGCCGTGGGCTTCACAAGGAAGAAGGTGAAAATTTGTTGCAAATTTTCAAGAGCTAGCATTCAAAGGAATCATAACAAATGTGTTAGAGAAACTTTCCCAAGAGCTTGGAATCACCATAAAGCTTGGAGCTTGGATGTCATCCCCAAATGAGGAGCTTGGCCGAAAGTTGGAGGATCAAAGTTTTGTATTTGACGCATCCAACATCCGATCTTTGTAAGTATGATTCCGCCACTTTACTTTCGTATTCACATGATTTCATTGCTTTATATGATCTTGGGATTGTCTTAGAGACCAACAGTATCCCTACGTGATCATCATCTCCATATGACTGAAGTGATACTTCCATCTTGACATCACACCCAATACACTATGGTTCCCAGTATACCTAGAAGAGGCGTACACAGAACATGTTAAAGCCCCGAACGACCAAAACCAAAGTATACTGATTTTCACAAGTATTAGCGATGTAAGTCTCAGGTTAAGCCCAAATACACCTACCCTGATTCGGATTCTCATAGACACATAGTCATACTACCAATGGGATTCCGAGGGGTCTATCCAGAGTGAAGCTGTTCCCGTACCATCGGTAAACAGAACCTCCTGTAGGCACTGCATTTTTACATGAAGCCCGATGACGAGCCTCGTATGGAGGCACTACCCTTTAAGTTACGGAAGTCGCGGGAATCAAATGTCGGAAGGGAAAATTCAAAATCAAATACTTTGTCAAATTTAATTCAATTGTTCAGCCTCGGGTTCACTCCATAGGTCTTTGTGTTAACTATTAGACTCGGCCCAAAATCTCTGCAACCCACACCAAGCCACACGCCCAAGCCCACCAAATCCCATCCAAAAATATTCAAAACATTAAACATATGTTAAAATCCAAACAAATCACCTTCCTAATATAAATAAAACACATGTCTAAATTAAATAAATCAAATCAAATCTCCTTCCTAAATTAAATAAAACAAATCAAATCACCTTCCAAATTAAATATATTCCCCACCAATTACACAATATCATTTCCTTATAACAAACTAATTAAAAATATCCCCTATTATTGCATGATCCTTGTTTCCTTCCCATGCAAGGAAAACCATAGCCCACTCTTATAAAAAGGGACATTAACCAAACCCTTCCCCTAGCTCATTCACGGCAATCATCAAACTAAAAACCCTAAACCACACTCACAGCAATAAAAAAACACAAGCCACAAACGCATACAGCCACTCACGAACTGCTCCCCTTCACGGCCAAACAAAAAAACAACTAACCCTCACCTAACGCACAGCTCTCACCTCACAGATCACATCACCAACCCCACTCAATCAGCCACGATTCATTCTCATAACGTACAGCTCTCACCTACACATTGACGCAAAACCATAGGCCCTCAATCAGCCACGCTTCATTCTCTCACGCAGACACTGCACGCACAGATCAGCCCCTCCATTGACCGACGCAGACAAGTAACTAGTAGCCTTTCACTGAGAGCAATAACAAGCCAAAAACAACAACCAAATCGACCCCAAAAACAGCCCCAAATAATCGTAAACTGCACCCCAAAAACAGCCCCAAATAACCGCAAACTGCACCCTAAAAATAGCCCCAAATAACCGCAAACTTTTACCAACCAAAACAGCCCTAAATAACAGCAAACTGCACCCTTAAACCGCCCCCAAATCACCGCAAACTGCACCCTAAAAACAGCGACCAAAAAACATCAAAAAAATAGAGAAAACAACAGCCCAAAAAGCGAAACCACGAAGGAAAACATTGAACCAGCAAACCGGAAAAGTTGCAGAGCATTAACCATTCCGACGACCACGTAACACACTTCCAAAAAGTGACTTAAAAGGTAAGACCTGAGGGCACCCTTTGTTTATTTGCGTTCATATTTTTCAGTTATTTATTATTATTTCTTCGCGTGCCTCTTGTGGTTCATGTATGTTACTGTTATTGGATGAATGATTTTGTGCCATCTCTCACGGTATATCGGATGGAAACCCAGACATAAATTCCATAGCCGAATCCGAATGGATGGTAGTGCGGTCTGTACTTGGGATACAACTCCACGTACTGCTTGAGAAACGACACATATTTCATTTTATCTAATTTTGTGTTCATCTATTGTTCATTATTCTACCATTTACTTTCCGCATGCATGATTGCCTCTTTAGTTATCTCTTTCACGTTAGGAACTCAATTAATCGTCTCTTTAATATTTATACTTTTACAGTTATTATTTATGTTTTTATCTATTTGATATGTTCATGAGATTGTGTGCTTGCTTTTATTTCGTTTACTCCTATGTGTGAAAACTTAGATATTGGTTAATCTTGCATGTGTATGTTACGTAAGACTTGGTTATATTATTGCATAAATCCGTTCATTACAATTGACATAAGTAAGGGACCATTCCGAATCCAACGGTTTGAGGTCTTCCCTTGCGAGGGGTGAGTGCGGCCTTAAATCATTTCCCAGTTCACGCTGGGTGGCGACTCCTTATTTCTCCGGTTTAGTCCCCCGCGGGCTACTCCCATACTCCCGACCGGGCCGCGAGCCCGGGACAACGTCACTGATTTCTGTGTCCTACAGTCTGGCGACTCCACTGGGGATAGAGAATCGGCCCTGAAATAATGTCTTGTAATGTTTGTGATTTTTTTCTTTAGTTAACCGTGTCTACAAGTGGGTTGGGACCAAGGGGTTTAACCAAAGGCATTATTAGAGTTAGATAATGATTTGGTGTCTTACTTCACTCACTATCTTTTTATAGCCAAAAGGAAAAGATGTGAAGACATCTAGATAATCATTTACTCAAAGCTTACCTTGATGGACTAATTTGTAGGATTCATTGTTTATTCCGGTCACCAAGGCGATAAGAGCCTAAGAGGTAAGGGTATTTAACAGAGTTCGCTCCACTTTCCCTCTGGGGAATCTTCAATAGAGAAATCCATTTGATAGTCCTTCATGTATCGAGAAGTCATTTTCACTCGAAGCGGCGGATCATTATATGGTATCATCACTCGTTGGCACGTACCTTAGGGTATAAAAAAGGTGTGCTCACTTGGTCGCTCGAACACTTGAGTGGGGAGACCTAGTTGTGGGCAACACTTCCCCGGCGAGAGCCTTTGTCTATACTCCTATAAACCCGTATGTGAACCATAATTGTATGACCTATAGAAGCCACCCTTTATGCTTGTTTTTTGGGACCATCATCATTTGGATTCGTTTGGACTTCTTGTCATAAGAGGTGAACTTGTTGGGCCGTTTAAACTGGAACAATTTTGTGTCTTATGACAATTGGGCCAAAAGCTTCTAAAATGCCGATGGGCTACTTTGTGTTTGGGCCCCCTATCATTTGAGGTTGTTTAGCCACATTATCGCAAAAGTGTAAACCTGTTGGGCCTTTTTTTTTACTGGGACAAGTTTGTACCTCGCAATAATATGATTGAATGCTTTAAAATGATAATGGGCCAACTTGTATGAAAACCTTGATAGGTATCTATGTGAGTAAAGTACGATTATTAAAGCTTTGGCCAAAGTCGATCACCTAGGGTGGATCGCATCAGTTATGAATAATCGTGGACATATCGACATGAGATGTACGTCTCGGAAACTTGATAGTGTATTTTATGTTTCCTAAGCACATCTCGGATAGCCTACGACAGAGGAATTGTTAAACATATGTGATGACATCGACTTGTATAGTTTAGAAAGGTCATTCGTGTTCTTCGCGAATTCAGAGGTGGTGGAATTGCGTACATATTAGCTAGGCTTATATGACGAACCTGTCTGAACTTAGAGAGTCTCAATATGAAGTGTATTCGTTGAGTACTTGGGTAGCCGATTAATTTTGATAAAAGATAATATTATATATTATAATTATCAACTAAGATAATCAAGTGTTATTGGATAACATTGATTATTTACTTTGACCTAATTGGATTAATTCAATAATTACACAAGAGCTTAATTATAAAATCATAATTATCTCTACCATTTGAGGATATTATGATAATTGTAAGTATGTTATAATAGATGGTTTTGGCTTGATTTTATTGGATTAAATCAAAGTGGCAAACATTGAACTAATTCATTTCCTAATCCTTGTATTGATTTGATTAAATTTAAATCAAAGTGGTAGATAATGGAGATTAGTCATACCTAATTATACATATTTGGACAAATTAGATTAAGCTCACCTAAAAGTTGATTACAACTTTTATTAATTAAAAATTGCTTAAGTTTTGCAATAAATAGAAAGCTTTAGGAAGGTTTTAAATAAACAAAAGCTAAATCTTGAGAAAGCTAAATACAAGCAAGAATTAGAGAAATTGGCTTAAGTTAAAGAAGAGTTTAGAGAATCTTTGTGAGGTCTCAACAACATTTCATCTAGGAGAAATCAAGATTGGATCTTGGGGTGAAGCTTGCTAGCATTGGAATCAAGATTGGATCTTGGAGTCAAGCTTGCTAATCCTTGGAATTTCTCCAAACATTTCAACAAGGAGAAATAGATTAGATCTTTGAATCAACCTTATTAGGTAAATTTGATCTTCTTCAAAAGCTATATATTTCATTAGTGAGACATATAGTATTGAATTATTGTTTGCAGCAATAGAATGTCCCAGTTCAGTCTCACATGCTGTTGTGTCCTCGTGAAATTCAACCTGCTGATTATTCAGGGGAAAAAATGGAAGTTATAGACTAGAGTTTTGGAAAATAATACAAAATTATCAGCATCAGCACGAAAATTGGAAATCAATTGATCAATGATCTATCTTAGAACTACTGAAGCTATGTTTGTGCATTACATACGTAATCACAAATCACTTTTGATGTAAAACTGATAAATATAAACCATCAGCCATAACATAGAAACAAACTATCATTACATAAAAAATGAGATTTACTGATATTAGGTTAGTGACATTTTTCAAAAAGTATCAATAATTTTTTTTATTAAAGCACTCATTTTTTTTTATTATAAAAATATCCGAGATTACTCACACTATGGTATCAGTAAATTTAGTGTCAATAAATCACGGATATTGTGATATCAGTATAAATAAAATTAAAATGTAAAATCGTAGGTAGAGAGAATCGAACCCACAACCTATTTATTTCAAGTGTTTTAATTACTAGAGTTTTATTAATATACATAAGGCACCCTTCCATGGAACTTGGCATCAGCCAGAAGAGACTAGAAGCAATGAATGAGACTAGAAGACATGTGGTGTTGCTATCATTTCCATGCCAATGCCACATAAATCCTATCCTTCAATTTGCAAAAATATTTAGCCTCTAAGATTTAGACAGGGATGTCCTCTGTCTCCCTACCTTTTATCCTATGTGCAGGAGTGTTCTCGTAAACTATTTTAAGCGTCGAGGATCAAGGGTTGTTTCAAGGGTTGAGGTTCAACAGAGAACTTTCGATTTCCCATTTATTATTTGCAGATGATAGTCTAATCTTTTCCAGAGCGAAGGTCACAGATTGCCGAGCTTTGAAGACTATCTTTGACAGGTACTTAGCGGTAACTTTGAAAAGAGCTCCATGTTCTTCAGTAACAAGATAATGCCAGAGCAAATAGATGTTATTAAAGATAGTTTTGGGTTAAGAGTGGTGTCAAGATATAAGAAATACCTGGGATTACCTGCGATGATTGGAAAAAAGAAGTCGAGTTTTTTTTTTATGAGATAAGGCTCAAAGTTATAGGCAATATCACTAGTTGACACTCCAAACTATTCTCGAGTGGGAGCAAGGAAGTTCTTATTAAAGCAGTGGCTCAAGAAATACCAGCGTACGCTATGGGTATCTTCAAGTTACCACAGTGTGTTTGTGTGATGATCCAGAAGGAAATTTCGAGGTTTTGGATGGGGTTGAATAAACACAAGAAGAAGATACACTGGGTTAAATGGGAAAAGTTGTGTTTTGCGAAAGCCCGAGGAGGATTGGGGTTCATGTTGGGGTTTACTAGTGCAATTTCGGGTAAACGCAGCGGAATGCGGAAAATCAAAATTTTCCGCTTTCAATAATTTTTCTTGGGCTAATTTATTTTAATTACTCAATACTTAAAAACTGAAATTTTTACCCAAAAATCAGATTTTTCATTAATTATCGATTAGCCCCTAAACTTTACATTTTAATCATTTTAGTCCTAATTTGTCAAATACAAATTTAAGTGATTTCAAATCACTACGAAAATGATTTCGACATGTCTAATACATGAAAATACAAATTACAACTCAAGAAACCAATTTTCCCAAAATTGACAAAAGTTCCAAGAATTTTCAAGTTTGATCAATTTGGTCCAATTTGTTCAAAACAACTCAATATCAAATCCAATCAACACCAAATTTAATATACATCATTATATAACACATATATGAAAATCCCCAAATTTGGAAAGGGTTATGAACCATAATATCTCAAAATTGTCCAATTGACCAATTAACACCAAATTAGCCAAATTCAATACTTTAAATCAATCTTTACTACACCAAACAAGTCTCACCATCATGAAATTCTAGGTTATTAATGAGTGGCTTAGCAACTCTAGAATGGCAACTTGATTATCAAATAATCAAAAGAATACTTAATTACTCCAAATAAGCATTCTTTAAAGATCATAAATGCTAACATCTTTATACCAAGTTCCCAACCATCAAATTACATGCACAAAAGAGTAGAGAAAAATATAAGCTACATATATTGAAGCCTAGAGTCATAGAAACATTTTTCATGTTGAAGAAAGTAAGAAAAACTTACAAATTCTCAAAGATTTTGCTCAAGTTTGATCTTGTTTCTTCACTTTTCTCTGAACCATTTTCTTTGTAATGCTTTGGTAACTTGAATTATGAAACAAAAAAAGAAAATAAAACAATTTGTATTCCAATTTTGTTTCAATTAAATAAAGGATAAAGATTTAATAAATTTGTGGTTATAAATCATTAAACCATTTAATGAAATCCACAAATGTTTCAATTAAATCATGCCATTTAATCCAATAAAAATTGGCCAGTTGTTTACTTTAATAAAGTTACTAGATATTTATTATTTAATTAATTTAATCATTTAATAATTAAATAATCAAATATTTAAATACAAATATCTTAAAAATATGTATTATATTTACATTAAATAATCAAAATACATATATTAGTTATATATGTCAAATATCACAATTTGATATTTAACAAATGACCGAAATATCCCAATCGCATGTACAATCGTTTAACCGTTAAACGACTTATAAATAATCAGTATTATTCATAAAAGTTACCCTAGTGATCTACGAGTATATTTCATTAGTGAGACTCTCTAGGTTTAGACATATCCATCACGAAATCCAATTTCGTGTCCATAATCTATCCACCTGTAAATTATGATGAACACGGATAAACTCTCTGAACCATACAGGTCAAGGTCATCGCATATGTATAATCTCTCCATCACAGGTATCCGGATTATTCCAGAGATTTAAATATAAACGTCAAATCTCTATAGATATAATCACGTCGACGTTTCTATTAGTAATCTATTAATAACACTTAGAACTCACTTCTACAGTGTACCACGGGCCCATGGATTTAACAGATTACTAAATCTATAATAAATACCTATGTTATTGTAGGCACTACATTTTTGCATATAAGTCCCGATGATGAGCCTCGTATGGAGGCACTACCTCTTAAGTTTGGGAAGTCGCGGGAAACGGACGTTGGAAGGGAAAAGTCGGAAATCGATACCTCGTTGGATTTAATTCATTTGCTTAGTTTCGGGTTTGCTCGTTAGACCTCTGTTTTAAAATTTATCCCCGGCCCAAACACTAAACTGACACACGACCTCGCTCTCTCTCACCTATACCTCTCTCTGGATAACTCACGTCCCTTTTTCTTCTCACTCATTCACGGCATCACACAAAGAAAATGACACCCTAGACTCTCCTCTCTCACGCCTATCCTCTCTCCCTCGCCTCTCATGCAGTGCCCCAACCGAGCCATAAACAAATGCCAATAACCCCATGTATACAGACTTTGACGTAAAAAAAACGCATCCACTCAGCTAATAAACCCTATGCCTTTCATAAATGAACCAGCCTCCCTTACACCTCACGTCCCACTTTCAATAAATAAAAGAGCCATCCCCTTACTCAACCGACTAATGTCCCTGAACCCTTACTAAACTGGCACGCCACCTTACAAACAAGAGCCTCACATGCCACTCACCAACCGACCGAACTAAACCCTAAGTCCTTGACACGCCAACAGCCCCTCCATTAACGCATGAGCAACGAACCCTAACCCCACATGCAGCCCATGCATGTGAGAGACAAGCCACCCACACAGCCCACTTTCAACAAAAGCCACCTCACACAAACAAAAGACAACAAACCCTAAAGCAATAAACAAATAATAGCCTTAACTATCAACAAAGCAATTAAATAACCTCCACCAACAGCCCCCCCAATTAAATGACCTTCCCCTAAGTCAAATACACCACATCAACCCTCCACCAAATTACAAAGCAATTAAATAGCCTCCCCATCAATGCAATCCACCAACAACCTCAACCCTCTCCTATAAGAAGCATAAGTCCTCTCCATTCTTCCCCTAGCTTGATTCACGAAAACACAAAGGAAATAACCCTAGCTCATTCACGCAAATCACCCCTAAAACCAGCAGCTCTCCCACGCACAAGCACTCTAGAAAATCTTCCTCATTGCCCTGAACAACCCCTAAATTCCCCTCCCATCACGCCACAACCTCACGCTTAAGGACCCCCCTCACACAACCCTCAGCTTCAACGCACCAAAGACCTCATCCAGCAGCCCTTGACCGTCACGCTATTGCCCTCCAAATAACCCCCTGACCTTCACACCTAAAGACCTCATCCAACTGCCCCTGACCTACACCCTTCTTTCACGCAAATATCCCTATGACCTGCACCATTTATTCACGTCCAAACACTGCCCAGAAACAGCCCTCAACCTCACACAAAAATCACCCTCAAGCACAGCCCCTGACCTTCACGCAAACAGCCCATGCACTGCCTCCAAACAGCCATGTTAACTACCTTCAAACTGCCTTCAACACAACCCCTTTAACACCCACCAAACACTCCTTAAAACTGCCTCCATATTCACCAAAACACCCCTGAAGAATGCCTCCATATCCACCGTAAAATAACCCCCAGAAACAGCCCAGCAGCTACCGAAAAAATAACCCCCATAACCTACCCAGTAATTACCGAGAGAAACCCCCCTAAACAGCGAACAAACCGCTTCCATAACAGCCTCTAACCTACACCTAAATTGCCAAAAAACACCCATGAACTGCACCATGAAATTACCGAAACTGCACTGCCTGAAAACACTGAATTGCACTGTCTTGACCACAAAAAACAGTCCCTAAAATCTGCCCATTTTCCATCGAAATTCTTCCCCCTGAAACATAGCCTAAATACCACAAAAATAATAAGCAAACAGCAACCCAAAACAGCGAGGCAACGAAGGAAATCGGAAAACCAGTAAATCGGAAAAGTTACGGAGCACCAACCCTTCCGACAACCACGTAGCGCACTTCCAAAAGACGACTTAAGAGGTTAGACCTGAGGGCAACCCTTTTTACTTATTCCCATTTATTTTTCTGTTATTTGTTTTACTTCGCATGAGTATTGTTTGTTAATGTGTGCTATGACTATTGGATGAATGGAATATGTGTTATCTCTTGTGGTATATCGGATGGAAACCCAGACGTAAATTCCGTAGCCGAATCCGAATGGACGGTAATGCGGTATGTACTTGGGAAACAATTCCACGTACCACTCGAGAGACACATATATTTCGTTTCATCCGACCTTGTGTTTAAGCATGATTTAGTCTTTTAGTATGTTATTTATTTTTCTAAGCATGATTTAGTCGTTTAGTATGTTATTTATTTTTATGCATGCAAACTTAGATATAGGACATATATGAACTTAGATGCAGATTACTTTTGCAAATGTATGTTGTGTAGACTTGGTAAATTATTGGCACAAATCTTGGTTAAATTATTGCAGTTCATTACAAGTGGCATAAGTAAGGGACCATTCCAAACCCAACGGTTTGAGGTCTTCCCTTGCGAGGGGTGAATGTGGCCTTAAATCATTTCCCAGTTCACACTGGGTGGCGACTCCTTTATTCTCCGATTTAGTCCCCCGCGGGCTACTTCGTACTCCCGACCAGGCCGCGAGCCTGGAACAGCGTCACGATTTCTGTGTCCTACAGTCTGGCGACTCCACTGGGGATAGAGAATCTGCCTCGAAATAATGTCTTGTAATGTTTGTGATTTGTGCTTTAATTAACCATCTCTACAGTGGGTTGAAGAGGTTTAAGCAAAGGCATTATTAAGGCTAGGTAATGGTTTGGTGTCTTCCTTCATTCATTACATTTCTATAAGGAAAAGCTATGAAAACACATATATAATCATTCACCCGTAGCTCACTGTGATGGACTAATTTGGAGGACTTGATTGTTTATTCCTGTCACTAAGGCGATAAGAGCCTAAGAGGCTTGGGTATTTAAGAGAGTTCGCTCCACCCTCCCTCTAGGGAATCTACAATAGGAAATTCATTTGACAGTCAGTCATGCACCATAACTCGTTGGCACGTACCTTAAGGTATAAAAAAGGTGCACTCACTTGGTTGCTCGAACCCTTGAGTGGGGAATCCTAGTTGTGGGCAATCCTTCGTCAGCGGGAGCCTTTGTCTACATCCCTATAGACCCACACGTGAACCTTAGTTGTATAACCGATATAAATTATTTCTTTATGCTTGTGTTTAGGACCATCATCATTTGGATTATGTTGGACTTATTGTCAATAGATATGAACTTGTTGGGCCATTTAAACTGGGACGAGTTCATGTCCTTTGACAATCGGGCCGAAAGCTTCTAAAATGTCGATGGGCCATTTTTTGCTTGGGCCTCTTATCATTTGAAGTTGTTTAGCCATGTTATCGCAAAGTGTAAACCTGTTGGGCCTTTTTAACTGGGACAAGATTGCACTGCGCGATAGTATGATTGAATGTTTTAAAATGATAATGGGCCAACTAGTATAAAAATCTTGATGAGCTTGTATATTCCATGCATTGCACGCATACATGCTAACATGCGGTTTTAAAAGAGACATCATAGATACCCGTTGGGTTAAGGAAGATGGAAGACTCGTCAAAAAGCCGTTAGCAAACATGAGCAAATCAGAGAACGAGGGATCTCATATGGATCAGCTGGAGAATAGTCTCACTAAGATTACCGAGTAGTTGCAAGTGTTGACCGCCGCTGTGACCAGTTTGACCATACCCCATATAGTCGATAATAGACAGTTCTGTGACCGGAATAGCAAGACCATTAGGAGATCTTTGGGAACCAAGCCCACTTCTTCTCAGGTCGCCCCCATCAGGAACAGGCGATTCTCTAGTTTCGGTAGACCTTTGTCAGAGGTGTTTAAGGAGCTGAAAAATCAAGGACTCATAAGTCCCTTAGAACCTAAACCGCTTCCAAACCATGTGCCACGCTACATTGACCTAAACCTATACTGTTACTTCTACCAGCAAAAAGGCCACAAAACTGACAAATGCATTCACCTTAGGCATGAGATCCAGAACCTCATCGACTCCCACAAAATACCCGACCCTGAAAAAGAGCAACCTAACAGACAGAGAAACCCCCTACCTAACTATCACTCTGTCCCACCGCCTACCTACATGATTAACTCTGGCCTACCTGACAGCACTGTCCTCCAAACTCACGACCACCAAGCTTCCCGCATGAAGATATGGGGCAACAATAGTAAAGATGAAATGGAGCAGAAAGGGGAAAGTAAATGGGAAAAAGAATTACAGTAGTTAGAGGATTTGATGTCTGAAAAAAGCAAGAAGACGGAAGAAGACAAAGTTGCAAATTATGGGGATGTTTGTTTTCCTGATCTCATTCAATTGTGATGTCACATCCGTTAATCATAAGACATTGATTTTGCCTACTTGTTCAAGTTTTTTCCTTAATAGTTAAGCATTAATCCGATGATGAAGTCATTTGCTTTAAAGAGAAATCTTAGAAACGATAAACTCTTGATGTGCTTTTATATGATACTTTAAGTAATTGATCTATGAGAGACTCGTAAGCCCTCGATTGTGGTTCTTAGAGTAGTAAAGTACCTTGAGTGGTTGGCAAACATGGTGTCAGTACCAAAGAAAGATGAGAAGGTCAGAATGTGCGTAGATTACAGAGACCTTAACAAAGCTTGCCCGAAGGATGATTTTCCCTTACCCCACATAGACGTGCTGGTTGACAGTGCAGCTTTATCTACCATGAACTTGTTCATAGATGGATTCTCATGATATATTCAGGTTCTTATGGCTGAAGCGGACAAGCATAAGGCTACATTTGTCACATAATGGAGTACGTATTGCTACAAGATGATGCCATGCATGAGCCACTTGCAAAAGTGGATGGCGAAGTTTATAGCCCGGAACCTTATGTGTTGATATGGAATGCCGCATCATGTAGTAACGGACAACGGAGTTCAGTTTCAAGGAGAAACGAAAGCAATGCTACAGAAGTATGGAATAGGACATCACAAGTCGTCGCCTTGCAGACCATAGGCAAATGGGGCAGTCGAGACAGTCAATAAAACAATAAAGAAGATGTTAGCCAAAATGACAGAGAACTATAAAGATTGGGCTGACAAACTACCGTACGCCCTGTGGGGATACAGAACTTATGTGAGAACAAAAACGGGGGCCACGCCTTACTCTTTGGTCTATGGAATGGAAGCAGTACTGCCGGTGGAAATTGAGATACAGTCCATGCGAGTAATAGCAAAAGTAGAGTTGCCTGAACAAGAATGGGCCTCGCAGAGATTTGAACAGTTGGCACTGCTAGATGAGAAGAGAATGAAGTCCTTACATCACATGCAGATATATCATAAGAGGTTGGCTCGAGCATTCAATAAGAATGTGCGTCCTACCAAGATCAGAAAGGGTGATCTGGTGCTTAAGCAGTCGAAGCCGTCGACGACAGACCCGAGAGGAAAGTTCAGACCCAACTAGGAAGGACCCTACATAGTCCAGAAAATAATAGGAAATGGGGCAGTGAGACTGTCGGATTTAGAAGGGAACGAGTTCACCGAGCCGATCAACGTGGATAGATTAAAGCAGTATTTTTCTTGAGGAAGAGAAGACCGAGCAGTCACCAAGGGAATTGGCGGAACACCTTACCTAACGGAATAAGAAATTCATTCATGCATGCATGCATACATGTAACGTATTTGCATTCTCTTTTTGTGTGTCTGTTTTGTTTTGTATTCACAAGAGAGACATAGAAAGTGGCAAATGCAAGCCAACCAGAAGCAGCGACATATCAGTATCATTTTCGGGAAGGAATCCCAGGGGGCGAAGCCTACATTATCTGCGGTTGAAAGGAAGAATTCCAGTGGAGTGAGTGAAAAAAAAGAGAGAGAGAGAAGTCCTTGATGGTTAGGCATATGTCCATTGATGACATTGTTTGCTGTAGGGAGAAACCTTAGAAATGATAAGTGCGAGGTGTGCTCTCATCCGATATTCTGAGTAGTTGATCTCGGCTAGACTCGCGATCACTGGATTACGGGATCTTAGCAGTAGAAGCCTGAGTAGTCGGCGAGATGACTAGTTGGAGAGATGGCGGATCAGTGAATGACCGTTTGCCTAGATATCCATCCTGGTTTACTTATGTTATGATATGTGATATGGTTGGAAATGAAGAAAAAGTCTCTGAAAAAAAAAATGGACCACCAATAACCGATAAGCGTGAAGCTACCTATGGGCGAGTATTAGGACCACCATGAGGAGAAATGCTACCTTAAATGGTAGGTGTGTCGAAAAAAAGAGAAAGAAAGAAAAGAGAAAAAGAAAAAAGAAAGAGAAAAATGAATTTCAAAATGAAAAGAAAGAGACGAAAGAAAAAAAAAAGAAAACCATATCATGTTGAGTACGAGGAAGTAATCACAGAGTATGATCAATACATCTAGGTTGGTTAGACCCATTGATCAAATTCTCCGAGACAAAATCATCGAGTTGGCTTACTTAAGGATTAAGCTGCGAAAGAACCTTGGCACATACACACTGGGAGTCTAGTTCAGATCACTCATTCAAACGATCGGATTTGAGCGTATCAAGTACTTTGAAGGTTCTCTGGTTTTGACACTAAGCATCATTTGAGGACGAAATTTTTTTTACCTAACAGGATTATCTCATGAGAGGCAGTACAATATGTTGGTATGTAACAGCACGTCAGGAGATCTACCTTAACCTAATGAAAGCAGCAAAGAACAGTAAAATGAACCGAGAACTGGGGGCAACCAGTCTACCTTTTTTCATACAGCACGGTTCAGGAATGAACCACCATCAGTATCAGTTTTGGGGATGAGTCCCAGGGTCGAGGCCCATATCAGTATCAGTTTTGGGGATGAGTCTCAGGGTCGAGGCCCACATCAGTATCATTTTTTGGGATGAGTCACAGGGTTGAGGCCCACATAATCAGCAGTTTTGGGGATGAGTCCCAGGGTTGAGGCCCACATCATCAGCAGTTTTGGGGATGAGTCCCAGGGCCAGGCCCACATCAGTATCAGTTTTGAGGATAGGTCCCAGGGTCGAGGCCCACATCAGTATAAGTTTTATGGATGAGTCCCAGGGTCGAGGCCCACATCAGTATCAGTTTTGGGGATAAGTCCTAGGGTTGAGGCCCACATCATCAATATCAGTTTTGGGGATGAGTCACAGGGTTGAGGCCCACATCATCAGCAGTTTTGGGGATGATTCCCAGGGTTGAGGCCCACATCATTAGCAGTTTTAGAGATGCGTCACAGGGTTGAGGCCCACATCATCAGCAGTTTTGGGGACGATTCCCACGGTCAAGGCCGACATCAGTATCAATTTTGGCGATGAGTCCCAGGGTCGAGGCCCACATCAGTATCATTTTTGGGGATGAGTCCTAGGGTTGAGGCCCACATCATCAGTATCAGTTTTGGGGATGAGTCCCAGGGTTGAGGCCTAGATCATCAGTAATTTTGGGGATGAGTGCTAGGGTTGAGGACCACATCATCAACAGTTTTGGAGATGAGTCCCAGGGTTGAGGCCCACATCATCAGCAGTTTGGGGACGAGTCCTAGGGCCGAGGCCCACATCAGTATCAGTTTTAGGGATGAGTCCCAAGGTCGAGGCCCACATCAATATCAGTTTTAGGAATGAGTCCCAAGGTCGAGGCCCACACAACAGTAGCAGTTTTGGGATGCGTCCCAGGGTCGAGGCCCATATCAGCAGTAGTTTTGGGATGCTTCCCAGGGCCGAGGCCCACATCAGATGCTGGGAATGGCGCTCCGGAATGGAGCATGGGTCGAGGCCCATATCACCATATGCCGGGAATGGCACTCCGGGAATGGAGTATGGGTCGAGCCCATATCAGATTCCGGGAATAGCGCTCCGAGAGTGGAGTATGGGTAGAGGCCCATATCATCATATGCCGGGAATGGCGCTCTGGGAATGGAGCATGGGTCGAGGCCCACATTAGATGCCGGGAATGGCGCTCCGAGAATGGAGCATGGGTCGAGGCTTATATCAGATGCCGGGAATGGCGCTCAGGGAATGGAGCATGGGTCGAGGCCCATATCATTATATGCCAGGAATGGCACTCCGGGAATGGAGCATGGATTGAGGCCCACATCAGATGCCGGGAATGGCGCTCCGGGAATAGAGCATGGGTCGAGGCCCATATCATCATATGTCGGGAATTGCGCTCCGGGAATAGAGCATGGGTCGAGGCCCATATCATCATATGCCGGGAATGGCACTCCGGGAATGGAGCAAGGGTCGAGGCCTACAACTGCGACACATTGGGAATAGGGTTTAGCATGTCGGGAATGGCGCTCCGGGAATGGAGCAAGGTTCAGAAGGGGACAGTAACTTATCAGCGCAGTGTGGGAACAAAGCCCACATTCGGTGGTTCGGGAACAAAGCCTAAGGGGTCGTAGCACCTCACCACCAGATCAACTCAGCAACAGGCAAGTCAAGCGGAAGCTGGCGTGCCAGGTAAGTAAAAATATATTGCATAACTTTGATAGGATTGTCATTGTCACACACTGCACAAGTCCCATCAAAGTGGAAGCGACTATAGGCACTGCATTTTTGCATATAAGTCCCGATAATGAGCCTCCTATGGAGGCACTACCTCTTAAGTTGCGGAAGTCGCGGGAAACAGATGTTGGAAGGGAAAAGTCGAAAATCGATACCTCGTTGGATTTAATTCATTTGCTTAGCTTCGGGTTTGCTCGTTAGACCTCTGTTTTAAAATTTATCCCCGGCCCAAACCCTAAACAGACACACGACCTCGCTCTCTCTCACCTATACCTCTCTCTGGATAACTCATGTCCCTTCTTCTTCTCACTCATTCACGGCATCACACAAAGAAAATGACACCCTAGACTCTCCTCTCTCACGCCTATCCTCTCTCTCTCGCCTCTTATGCAATGCCCCAACCGAGCCACAAACAAATGCCAATAACCCTATGCATGCAGACTTTGAAATAAAAAAAAAACACATCCACTCAGCCAATAAACCATACGCCCTTCACAAATGAACCAGTCCCCCATACACCTCACGTCCCACTTTCAATAAATATAAAAGCCATTCCCTTACTCAACAGACTAATGTCCTTCAACCCTTACTAAACTGCTACGCCACCTTACAAACAAGAGCCTCATAGGCCACTCACCAATCGACCAAACTAAACCCTAAGTCCTTGACACGCCAACAGTGCCTCCATTAACGCATGAGCAACGAACCCTAACCCCACATGCAGCCCATGCACGTGAATACAAGCCACCTCACATCCCTCTTCAACAAAAGCCACCTCACACAAACAAAAGACAACAAACCCTAAAGTAATAAATAAATAATAGCCTTAACTATCAACAAAGGAATTAAATAACCTCCACCAACAGCCCCCAATTAAATTACCTTCCCCTAAGTCAAATACACCACATCAACCCTCCACCAAACAACAAAGCAATTAAATAGCCTCCACATCAATGCAATCCACCAACAACCTCAACCTTCTCTTATAAGAAGCACAAGTCCTCTTCATTCTTCCCCTAGCTTTATTCACGAAAACACAAAGGAAATAACCCTAGCTCATTCACGCAAATCACCCTTAAAACTAGCAGCTTTCCCACGCCCAAGCACTCCATAAAATCTTCCTCATTGCCGTGAACAACCCCTAAATTCCCCTTCATTCACGCCACAATCACACGCTTAAGGACCCTCTTACACAACCCTCAGCTTCAACACACCAATGACCTCATCCAGCATCCCCTGACCTTCACGCTATTGCCCTCCAAATAACCCCACTGACCTTCACGCCTAAAGACCTCATCTAGCAGCCTCTGACCTATACCCTTCTTTCACGTAAATATCCCTCTGACCTACACCCTTCTTTCACGCAAATATCCCTCTGACCTGCACCATTCTTTCACGCAAATATCTTCTGACATGCACCATTTATTCATGTCCAAACACTGCCCAGAAACAGCCCTCAACCTCACACAAAAACACCCTCAAGCACAGCCACTGACCTTCACGCAAACAGCCCATGCACTGCCTCCAAACAGCCACGTTAACTATCTTCAAACTGCCTTAAACACAGCCCCTTTAACACCCACCAAACACTCCTGAAAACTACCTCCATATTCTTCGAAAACACCCCTAAAGACTGCCTCCATATCCACCGCAAAATAACCCCCAGAAACTATCCAGCAACTACCGAAAAATAACCCCCAGAAACTTCCCGGTAATTACCGAGAGAAACCCCCTAAACAGCGAACAAATCACTTCCATAACAGCCCATAACCTGCACCTAAACTGCCGAAAAATACCCCTGCACTGCACCATGAAATTACCGAAACTGTACTATATTGACCACCGAAAACAGTCCCTAAAATCTTCCCATTTACCACCAAAATGTTTCCCTGAAACATAGCCCAAATACCGCAAAAATAGTAAGCAAACAACATCCCAAAACAGCGAGGCAACGAAGGAAATCGGAAAACCAGTAAATCGGAAAAGTTACGGAGCTCCAACCTTTCCGAAAACCGCGTAGCGCACTTCCAAGAGACGACTTAAGAGGTTAGACCTGAGGGCACCCTTTTTACTTATTCCTATTTATTTTTCTGTTATTTGTTTTACTTCGCATGTGTATTGTTGGTTAATGTATGCTATGACTATTGGATGAATGGAATATGTGTTATCTCTTGTGGTATATCGGATGGAAACCCAGACGTAAATTTCGTAGCCGAATCCAAATGGACGGTAATACAGTCTGTACTTGGGAAACAATTCCACGTACCACTCAAGAGACACACATATTTTGTTTCATCTGACCTTGTGTTTAAGTATGATTTAGTCGTTTAGTATGTTATTTATTTTTCTAAGCATGATTTAGTCGTTTAGTATGTTATTTATTTTTATGCATGTTTCCGCATGTGTTAATTTAAAGTATTCATGAGTTATGTGTTTACCGCTATTCCGACTTATTTTTATGCATTCAAACTTAGATATAGGCCGTCAATGAACTTAGATGTAGATTACTTTTGCAAATGTATGTTGTGTAGACTTGGTTAAATTATTGCACAAATCTGTTCATTACAAGTGGCATAAGTAAGGGACCATTCCAAACCCAACGGTTTGAGGTCTTCCTTTGCGAGGGGTGAGTGTGGCCTTAAATCATTTCCCAGTTCACATTGGGTGGCGACTCATTTATTCTCTGATTTAGTCCCTCGCGGACTACTCCATACTCCAGACCAGGCCGCGAGCCTAGAACAGCGTCGCTGATTTCTGTGTCCTACAGCTATGTACACAAAACTGATAGATCCTATATTGATACGCACATGATATCCTGACCATCAGTCCACACCCAAATAACAGGCGGAGGTCTGATCTAAATATATCAGTGACGTGACTGCCATCAAATATATGTATTATATTTACATTAAATAATCAAAATACATATATTAATTATATATGTCAAATATCACAATTTGACATTTAACAAATGACCGAAAGATCCCAATCGAATGTATTATCGTTTAATCGTTAAACAACTTATAAATAACAGTATTATTCATAAGAGTCACCCTAGTGCTCTACGAGTATATTTCATTAGTGAGACTCTCCAGGTTCAAGCATATCCGTCACGAAATCCAATTTCGTGTCCATAATCTACCCACCCGTAAATTATGACGAACATGGATAAACTCGCTAAACCATACAGGTCGAGGTCATTGCATATGTATAATCCCTCCATCACAGGTATCCGGATTATTCCAGAGATATAGATATAAACGCCAAATCTCTATAGATATAATCACATCGACGTTTCCATTAGTAATCTCTTAATATCACTTAGAACTCACTTCTACAGTGTACCACGGGCCCATGGAATTAACAGATTTCTAATTCCATATTAAATACCTATGCTCTGTACACAAGACTGACAGATCCTATCTTGATACGCAGATGATATCCTGAGTATCAGTCAACACCAACGAACAAGTGGAGGTCTGATATAAATAGATCGGTGACGTGACTGGAATCAAAGTATGGAGGATAACTCATATATCCATAGTGGTATCTCAAGTCAAATAATCACTGTGCTCACTCAACCCGAGAAGATTCTTATTGACGTTTGTGTACCATCTATTAAGAATCTTCGGTAAGTCTTTCAATGTTTATTCGATATAAACACCTACATGTCTATACAAGTCTCCCGAGACTCATGGTTCATTGAGAAACCATTGGAATCCAATATTCTAATATACGACACGTACCGGTCTCAGCGGGTTTACTAACTGACCCAGTAATTGTAAACCTTAATTAGGAATAGTTAAAGAATGATATTGTTATGATACTACTCAATGACAGTTGCGGCGCTTTTACAACTGTATCATAACCAATCACTCTAAGGTCATTTACGTCTTTACCATATAATGAAGAAGTAATATTAAAGAGACTAATTATTTTATTCACTAATAAAATATTTACAAGGGTATTTACAGGGAAATACATAAGAAATTGGCGCTCAGAGCACCAACCCTAACAAAATCTCCCACTTGCTCTAGTGCCAATATCGATTGTATCTAATACCCATCGACTCCACATGTTTATCAAATAACTTCAGAGTTATTGCCTTCGTAAGCAGGTCTGCTATATTATCTTCACTCGGGACGTTGCACACGACAATGTCTCATTGTGACACAATCTCTCAAATGATATGGTACTTTCATTCCACATGCTTCGATTTCCGATGCGCCATCGGTTCCTTTGCTTGCGCAATGGCTCCAGTTCTATCATAGTATAACGGAATCAGATTATCGATACTTGGGACAACTCCCAATTCTGTGATAAACTTCTTAATCCAAATAGCTTCTTTTATAGCTTTAGAAGCACCAATATATTCTGCCTCTTTGGTGAAATCAGCTGTTGTCCCATGTTTGGAACTCTTCCAACAAACTGCACCTCCGTCAAGGGTAATTACGAATCCTGATGTAGACTTTCTATCATCGGGATCCGATTGGAAATCAGAATCCGTATTCACATTAACCTGTAGTTCATTTCCTCTATATATAATAAACTTATCCTTATTGCCATTAAGATACTTCAGGATATGTTTAATGGCCATTCAATGGTCATTTTTTGGATTGGACTGATATCTGTTTGTCACACTAACTGCGAAGCTGACATCAGGCGTAATATATAACATGGCATACATGATGCTACCTAAACACGAAGCATAAGGCTAATTAGACATTATAATATTCTCATCTTCTATTTGCGGACACATCTTCTTCGAACGATGAATGCCATATCTGAACAGTATATTTGCTGTCTTACAGTTACCAAATTTTTATCGTTCTAAGATCTTATCTATGTATGTTCATTGGGATAGCCCAATAAGCTTCTTTCTCTCTATCCCTATAGAGTTTTATACCCAAGATATAAGAAGCTTCACCCAGAACCTTCATGGAGAAAATTCAAAGAGGTAAGCTTTGATGCCCTACATCATTCCTATATCATTCCCAATGATTATGATGTCATCAACTTAGAGAACTAAAAATACTACCATACTCCCACTGGCCTTCTGGTATACACAGGATTCTTCTGTATTCTTGAGAAAACCAGACAATCTAATAATCTCATCAAATCAAAGATTCCAAGTTCGCGAAGCTTGTTTAAGTCCATAAATGGACTTCTTAAGATTACATACCATACCTGAGTTCTCGCTGGATACAAAACCTTTCAGCTGTTCCATATAGATTTCTTCGTCAAGAAATCCATTTAGAAAAGTAGTTTTGACATCCATTTGCCAAATCTCATAATCATGGTAAGAAGCAATAAAGAACAAAATCCTAATACACTTTAGCATAGCAACTGGCGAAAAAGTTTCATCATAGTCGACGCCAGGTCACTGCGTGTAACCTTTAGCTACCAGTCGGGCCTTAAAGGTTTCAAACTTTCCATCAGGCCCGCGCTTCCTTTTGTAAACCCATTTACAACTGATAGGAACAATTCCTTCGGGAAGCGGAACCAAGTCCCAAACTTGATTTTGATGCATAGAGTTTAATTCTGATTTCATGGCCTCTTGCCACATCGCGGAGTCGATGTCCAACATCGCTTCTTTGTAGGTGTAAGGTTCAGTCTCTTCAATTAAGATAACATCTAGACTCTTTTCTTGTATCAAATACAAGCATTTAGGAGGTCTAGACACCCTTTGGGACCTACAGAGTGTGTGTGTTGAATGTTCTTCATCTATTTGAACTATATGTTCCTCCGTTGGTTCATTGATTTTAGGTTGTACTTCATCCAGTTCAACCTGTCTATGATCACCACCTTCAGACAAATATTTTATTTCTAGAAATTTTGCGAAATGAGCTACGAACACATTTTGATGCTCGGTATCATAGAACAAATATCCTTTCGTATTTGAAGGATATCCAACAAACATAAACTTTTTCCCTTGAGGTGAAAGCTTATCTTGCTGAGCCATCCTGATGTATGTAGGACAACCCCAAACCTTAACATAATTAAGATTCGGTTTCCTACCGGTCTATATCTCATACAGAGTCGTAGGAACAGCTTTTGAAGGAATCTTATTCAAAAGATTACCAGCAGTTAAAATAACATGCCCCCATAAGTAATAGGGCAAATCAGTATAACTCAACATCGATCGGACCATATCCAATAATGTCTGATTTCTCCTCTCTAGACACTCCATTGTGTTGTGGAGTACCCGGATGAGTATATTGAGTGAGAATCTCATTCTCGTTTAAATAATCAGTGAACTCACCACTCATATATTTACCGCCTCGATCAAATCAAAGATGTTTAATATACCTTCCAGTTTGTTTTTCTATTTCATTTCAGAATTCTTTGAACTTTTCAAAGGTTTCCGATTTCCGTTTCATCAAATAAACATAGCAGTAACCTGACAAATCATCGATAAAGGTAAAAAAGTATGAAAAACCACTGTGAGCAGTGTGACTCATGGTACCACATACATCAGAATGTATCAGTTCCAATAAGTCAGTGGCTCGGTCTCCTACACCCGAAAATGGGGCTTTGGTCATTTTACCTCGAATGCAAGATTCACAGGTTGGATAGGGTTCAATGGTAAGATCCTGTATCAAACCATTCCTAACCAATTGGATTAGGCGTTTCACGCCTATATGACCCAACCTCATATGCCACAGTTCAATATTATTTAAATCAGATAATTTAATTTATTAATTCCAGCATTAATGATATATTCTGAGGTATGGAAAATGTAATGACCGTGCTCATTTGGAAAAACTAGGATCTGAACATTATATATGTCATATAAATACAAAGAACGATTCTTAATATTTACATTATATCATTCAGTATCCAATACAAAAAGTGACATAATATTCGCTACACATCCCGGTACAAAAAAGAAGTCATGCAACAAAAGTCTCCCACTGGGTAGGGGAATCGCATATGCCCACAACAACTGCATCGAGATAGTCGCCACTCCCAAATCGCAATTGTAACTCCATAGATTTTAGCCGCTTATTTTCCTTCAGCACCTACAGCGAATTACAAATGTGAATAGGACAACCAGAATCTAAAATCCAACTGGATGACACAGCTTCACAAGCTAATGAGAAATCAATAATGGGAAAAATAAAAGTACCTGAAGTAGATGCTCTTTCCTTTCTGATCTGGGCCAAATAATCATGACAATTCCTCTTCTAATGGCCGATCTTGCTGTAGTGGTGGCATTTATCTTCGGAAGCTCTCTTTGGTTTAGCTATCTTACCATGTGGTGGAAGATTAGAACCCTTCTTTTTCTTTCCTTTCTTCTTCTTCCCTTTCTGTTTAGATTGGGAGGAAGCAGGAAGAGCAGTGGGTTTAGGAGGGTGATCGGTACTCCCTTACTCAAATCCTCATCCGCAGCTTGCAGCATCTTATGCAACTCTTGATAAGAACAGCTAATCCCATTCATATTGAAATACATCACAAATTGGTGATATGATGCCGAGAGTGATCCAAGTATGACATTTCGTCCCAAAGTGTCATTCAGAGGGAAGTTAAAGGGCCTCAATTGTTCGATCAGATCAATCAGATGAAGCACATGAGGGATCACAACTTGTCCCTCCTCAAGTTTTGAATGGAATAATTCCATCAAAATTTTATGAACCGAGACCTGTTCTTGGTTCATAAAGGACTCCCGCAGTCTATCATCATAGTGTATGCATCAGAAAAAACCAAAGTATTGCCTTTTAAGCTACGGTGCCAATGAATAGAGAATATATGATTTGACTCTTATATCATCATCTCTCCACCTCTGGAGAGTCTCATGTGTTAGTGTCTCTAAGACATGCCAATGATCTTTAAACAATGATTCTACTGTGAATAAATCAAGATAAGTTGCGAAATACTTATATTGATCGGTTGGAAAATTCAAAAAATTTCATTTGGATGTAGAAGCTCCAAGCTTTGTGTTGAGTTCTAAACCCTTGGGTGAGTTTCCCTATCACCTTCAATTAACTCCCAAAGTGCTAGCTTTCTCAAATTTTTGAAGCAAAAATTTGTCTCCAATAGTAGAGAGAATTCGGGATTGCAAGAGGGAGAAGAGAGATGAATAGTTCCTCGACTTGGTTGTTATGTTGAGTAAGTAAATGCCACATGTAATATGTCCAACTACCTCCATCAAGTGTATGACAATTGATGTAAGTAAATTGGGTCCCACCATTTTTAAATTCCAAATTTAAGTTGGCTCACATAACTAGACTTTGGGCCCAGGTTCGTTTAATCCAATTAAATGAATTTTCCGTCGCTAAATAATTAAATCAAATTTAATTAAATAATGATGCCTCACAAAATTATTACGATAGACGCTTACGAATTAATTCCAAATTAATTCGTTCACTTGAATTAAAATCTAATTTTAATTTCGTATTGAAATCCAATTTCAATTAATATATCTGATATATTATTTTAGCCCAAATAAATAAATTAAATAGAAAAAATCCTATTTAACTATTAAATTTATTTTAATCGATTAATTCCAAATTAATCGCGTTCTCTCTTCTAGACGAATTTAATCCCAAATAAATTCATGTCGTAATTAATCCCAGATTAATTTTCTCTCACATAATTAATCCCAGATTAATTATATTCGAGTAAAATGTCATTGGTGAATCTTTGGGAAGTGACCCAATAGATTCCTGGATATGTTGGCAGTAAATCCGGTTGTCGGACTATCCGACATGTGCGTACCCTGTACCACATTCTCACCGATTTACAGGACATGGTTGGCTTCTAGCAAATCATCGTGCCTTCCCAATTCTCCAGAAATATTCAACAAGGAATATATAATATGTATCAGGCGTAGTAATACTAATGTAATGTGTAATAAGATCCAGTATCGGATGTCACATGCTAGGCCTAGGGCAGGCTCTGTGTCTGCCCCGTACGAAGCATATTTCGGATCCCGCGTAACTAGTCTCTGTAATCAAATAATCATGACCTAGTCATAATATCCCAATAATTGCAGTATTTAAGAGTACTAGTACCGTATCATGTTCGACCATCATCTCAATATGACTGAAGTCATACTCCTATTTTGACATCACATCCAATACACTACGATTCTCAGTAAACCCAGCAGAGGCGTACACAGAACCTGTTAAAGCTCCGGAAGACCAAAACCAAAGCAAACTGATTGTCGCAAGTAATAGCGATGCAAGTCTTAGGTTAAAGGTCATATACATCTACCCTGATTCAGATTCCATAGACACAGACATACTACCAATGGGACTCCGAGGGGTCTATCTAGAGCGAACTGTTCCCAGTCCAACTGCTAACAGAACCTCTTATCACACTTGCATAAGTATCCAATACTTAAATATATGAGAACTATGTTGTTAAGCTTCCATAACGCGCACAAGTGTAATACTAGTCTATTTCGCATTATCGATGTCCAGTCTCGATAATACTACGACTAGGGATATTTAATGATTAAACCGTTCATGGATTAATATTGTCTCATATCTTATTAATCCGATTAAATCATATGGACTTTTATCATTTATATATCCAAGTAATCCAATTACAAAATGATAAAATAGCAATTTCCTATGTCACATAGTTAATTTGTACAAAAACACAATGTCTTTTACTAATAGTGATGTTATAGGTCATAATTGTCCAACAATCTTCCACTTGGCTCATAGCCAATCACTCAAGTATCTAACACCTGAACTATGTACAAGTCGCTCAAACTTTTACTGAGAAATAGTTCTCGTCAGCGGATCTGCAAGGTTATCATCTGATGTGATCTTTTCGATCTTGACATCCCCACGATGTATGATCTCACGAATCAGATGAAATCGTCGAAGTACATGCTTGGATCATTGATGTGACCATGGTTCATTAACTTGTGCTATAGCCTCATTATTGTCACAATACAAAGGTACGGGCTCAGTTTCTAACGGAACTACTCCTAATCCAATTAGGAATTTACGAATCCAAACTGCTTCTTTTGCTGCCTCAGCTGCAGCAATATATTCTGTTTCTATTGTTGAATCGGTAACAGATCTTGCTTCGAAGATTTCCAGCTCACTGATCCATTGTTCAAACAAAATATGTACCCCGATTGTGACTTACAGTCATATTTATCGGTTTGGAAACTTACATCGGCAAAACCAGTCACCTCAAGTTCTCATTCTCCATAGACTAAGAAAGCATCCTTAGTTCGTCTAAGATAATAAAGGATGTTCTTAACAGCAATCCAGTGACCATCACCTGGATCGGCCTGATAGCGACTGCACATGCTCAAAGCATACGAGACATCAGGTTGCGTACATATCATGGCATACATGATCGATCCGACTACGGAAGCATACGGGATCTGACTCATTATATCTCTCTCATCTTGAGTTTTAGGACACATATCCTTAGATAGAGAGACGCCATGTGACACCGTAAGCAGCCCCCTCTTGGACTGATCCATGTTGAATCTCTTCAACACTTTGTCAATGTACGAGCTCTGGGAGAGTGCGAGCAGCTTTCTAGATCTATCCCGGTAGATCCTTATTCCCAGAATAAAGGTTGCTTCTCCCAGGTCTTTCATGGAGAATTTTAATGAATGCCAAGCTTTCACCGATTGAAGCATGGGAATATCATTGCCAATGAGCAATACATCATCAACATATAGGACAATAAATGGAAGTGCGCTCCCATTAACCTTCTTATATACACAAGAATCATCTTCATTTTGAATGAAACCATATTCTTTTATGATCTCATCAAAACGTTGGTTCCAAGAACGCGATGCTTGCTTCAATCCATAAATGGATCGATTTAACTTGCAATCCTTGTTTGCATGATTTGGCACGACAAAACCATCAGGTTGTTGCATATAAACATCCTCCAAAAGGTTTCCGTTAAGGAAAGTGGTTTTGACGTCCATCTGCCATATTTCATAATCGAAATATGCAGCAATAGGAAGTATTATCCGAATGGATTTCATCATGGCAACAGGTGAAAAAGTTTCGTCGTAATTGACACCATGTCGTTGACGATACCCTTTCGCTACAAGTCTAGCTTTGTACGTTTGTATATTGCCTTCCATGTCCGTCTTCCTCTTGAAGACCCATTTACAACCAATAGGCTTAATACCTTCTGGTTCATAAACCAGTGTCCAAACTTGGTTGGTATACATGGAATCCATTTCGGACTTCATGGCCTCTTGCCATAAAGCGGAGTCAATACCTTGTATGGCTTCTTCATACATAGCTGATTCATCTTCCTTAATAAGATTAATGTCTACATGAGATGAGATCATAAACCCTTACCTCTCAGGTTGTTTTCTAATTCGGGCGAACGAGTTAATTTAGAATTAATTCGTTAGCAATGTGAATAGTGATTTTGCTATGCATAATTATTTAATTGCGTCGCAACGGAAAATTCGTTAATTTAGAATTAGCAAACCCGAGCCCGGGAGTGTTTGCGAGCGCATTCACATTTCGAATTCGAGTGCGGCACGCAAGTCACATCAAGCGTCAAATCGCTAGTCACATCTAGCGTCAAATCATTAGTCACTTTGAGTGATGTGACAACTTGTCACTTGATTGATTGAGTTATGTGAATAGTTGATGTAGTGGTTGGCAAAGCTTTTATGTTTTGACTTTTGGAAAGCCAAAATTTTGGTAAATCCATTAATTGAATTTTGGAAATTTAAAATTGTGTATTAGATACACAAATTCTAACCAACCAACACATCTCACTCTCTCCATTTCTCTTCCTCTCTCTCACGCCCAAATGGACAGTTTTCTTCTTCTGGTTTCAGCTCACTGCCGTGAGTCATGGAGAAGCAAAGAGATGATTTTGTTGCAAAATCAAGAGTGCTAGCACACATCGGAGTCTTGCGAAGGTGATAGGGAAACCCACCCGTGGGCTTGGAATACCATTTGAGAAGCTTGGAGCTTCATGGATCACCATGGCCGAATTTGGAGGAGCTCAATTTCAGCCACTGCCGAGACCACCAAAGAGGGCAGAAAAGTTTTTGTTCTTCACCGCATCGCCTCAACCGATTGATGTAAGTATTCTGCAACTTCTTCGATGTATTCGCACTTTGTTTCTATGCTTTAATTGATCCTCGGGACTTAGAGATTTCCCAACAATGGTATCAGAGCGAGTAAAAGCATGAAACTTGAATTTAGGGTTAAAATTGGGTAAATTGATTTTGAGCATGATTTGGTTAAATTGTTTGATTAAGTATGTTTAAATGATGTTGTATTGAAGTTTGATTGGATCAATTTCATGATATATTGTTTGGAACAATTTTGCCCAAAAATTATGGCTTGGCCGAATGATGAACTTGCCCTAATGTCTTGGAATTTTTGATTTTTGATTCATTGGATGACTTGAAATCAATTAGGAATGAGGATTTAATGTTGAATTGGATTCAATTGGATTGGATTTAAAATTGGAAATAAAATGCCCTTTATTACCGAGACATATATATCATGAAATGAGTTTGATTTTTTGATAAAATGTGTTGGACTTGTTTTGTTGTTGATAAGCATAATTAATTAGGCTAATTGATGTTTTGGAAATATTGATTTGGGTGATTAATTATGGAATTACACTTTGGTTAATTAAATATGAAATTTGGAATTTTGTAGTTTAATTAATTGGGCTTAAATTGGATTTGGGCTTGTAAAGTTGTTATTGGGCTTTATTGGGCTTGGTGTTGGACAATTATGACCCATAGTGTCACTATTTGTACAGATCATAGTGTTGTTGTACAAATTAACTATGTGACAAATGAGATTTCTCTCTTATCATTTGTGATTAGATCACCAAGATGTATAAATGATAGGAGGTCCCTGTGATTTGTTCATGGATTGAGAATGATATGAGACAGTATCAGTCCACGAAGGATAAATCATTAAATATTCATAGTCAGAGTATTATCGAGATTGGACATCGATAAATACGTAAAAGACTAGTATTACACTTGTGCGCGTTGTGAGGGCATAACGGGATAGTTCTCATATATTTGGGTATAGGATACTCATTCAAGTGTAATAGGAGGTTGTGTTTTACCGATGGTATGGGAAACAGCTTCGCTCTAGATAGACTCCCTCGGAATTCCATTGGTAGTATGACTATGTGTCTATGGAAGTCTGAAATCATGGTAGGTGTATTTGGTCTTAACCTGAGACTTACACCGCTAATACTTGCGACAATCAATATACTTTGGTTTTGGTCATCCAGGGCTTTAACAGGTTCTGTGTACGCCTCTGCTGGGTATATTGAGAATCGTAGTGTGTTGGGTGTGATGTCAAGACGGAAGTGTCACTCCAGTCATATGGAGATGATGGTCACGTAGGATACGGTACTGGTTCTCTTATGTACTGCAGTCATCGGGATAAAATGACATGGTCAGGTTTATCCGATTATAGAGACTAGTTACCAGACATCCGACATGGGCTTTGTACGGGGCAGACACAATTCCAGCCTCAGACCTAGTACGTGATCATCCGATACTGGATCGATATATACAATACCACGTATACTACGCCTGATATAGATCCTTATTCCTGTAAGGATATTTCTGGAGAATTGGGTAGGCATGGTGCTTCGCTAGAAGCCAACCTTGTCTTGTAAATCGGTACAAACGTAGTACTAGGTACTTACGTGTTCGGATAGTCCGACAGCCGAATTTACTGCCAACATATCCGGGGATCTCATGGGTCGCTTCCCGAAGATTCACCTATAACGTTTGACTCGCACTTTATTAATCTAGGATTAATTAGATGAGAGAGAAAATTAATCTAGGATTAATTAGATGAGAGAGAAAATTAATCTTGGATTAATTGCGGAGATATTTTATCTGGGATAAAATATCAATAAAAGAGAGATAACGATTAATTTGGAATTAATCGATAAATTAATATATTTGATATATTATACGAAATTTGATTTCGACGCTGAATTAAAATTAGATTTTAATTCAGGCGAAGGAATTAATTTAGAATTAATTCGTTAGCGACGTGAATAGTGATTTCGCTAGGCATAATCATTTAATTACGTCGCAACGGAAAATTCGTTAATTTGGAATTAGCGAACCCGAGCCCGGGATTGTTTACGAGCGCATTCGCATTTCGAATTCGAGTGTGGCACGCAAGTCAAATCAAGCGTCAAATCATCAGTCGCATCAAGCGTCAAATCATGTCACTTTGAGTAATGTGACAATTGATTGATTGAGTAATGTGACTTGATGTGTGTGGTTGGCATTTATGGTTTAATGGTTTGACTTTTTAAAGCCAAAAATGGTATATGATTTGAGAAATTCAATTACCAAAAATCAATTACACATTTTCCTTTATCTCTCTCTTCCTTCTCACGGTTTGGAGCCAAGAAATTTCCTCTCTCTCTCATGCCATTTCTTCTTCTGTTTTGCTGGGCAGAACCGAAAATGAAGGGAAAAGTGTGATTTTGTTGCAAAATCAAGAGTGCTAGCACACTCCGGGATCATGCGAAGGTGATAGGGAAGTCCACCCATGAGCTTGGAATCGTTTGACGAAGCTTGGAGCTTGACGAAGGACCAAGATGAAGCCGTAAATGGTGCAGTCCAGCAGCTCACTGCCGTGAGCAGTAAGAAGGGCATAAATCATTTTTGTCTTCAACCGCTATCCTTGAATGTATTCACACTTATTTTCATTGCTTGATTCGATCTTGGGAAGCTTAGAGAAACCCAACAATGGTATCTTGAGCCAATATTGAGCATGAAAATTTTAGGGCTTAAAATTTGGGTAAAATGTTTTTGAGCATGATTTAATGAAATTGGATGTTTAAGTATGCTTATTACATGTTTAATTGAGGATTGATTGCATCAATTTGATTAAATTTTATTTGGAATAAATTTCCCCAAATTTTGTGGCTTGGCCGAAAGTTGGATCCCTAATGATCATGGTGATTTTTTGTTTTTTGATTCATTGGATGAGTTGAAATCAATTGGGAATTGTTGATTTGAGAATTAATTGGATTGAATTTGAAAATTGAACAAAATGCCCAAATTTCCATGAGCTTAGCATGTGAAATTGGGTTTGATTTTTGTTAAATTGTGTTGGACACTATTTGATGTTAAAAGGCATGATTAATTAGGCTAATTGGTGTTTTGGAATGTTAATTGGGTAATTAATTATGATATACACTTTGGTAATTAAATTGGGAATTTGGAATTTGTAATTTAATTATATTGGGCCTAATTTTGGAAATTGGACTTTGAATGTTGTAAATGGGCTTTATTGGGCTTGGTTGTACTAAGCTGGGTCTAGGCTAATTGGTTGGATCCAATTATGCTCAAAACCGCTTCCATAAAGCCCAAATGTGACTAATGGACCTTTAAAGTTTAATTGGGCCTAATGGGCCTAAATTGATTTCTGGGCTTATGGGATAACTCCCGGATTGGACTTTGGTTATTGGTTCGACTCGAGTTGACCAAAAGTCCACGCCTTAAGAAATTAATTAAAAGCCATTGGACTTTAATTAAATTGACGTTGGACGTTAATCGGGCTTTGAGACCCGTAACGATTAATTTGGAATTTAAGTCGTAAAGGTTTATTATATAAAGTGTAATATTTAATTTGGAATTAAATAGTGAATTAATATTAAATACAAATTGAATTGGATTTAATTTTGTAATTTAATTTAATTCGAGAATTCGTACTTTAAGTACTTATTCACAAAAACGAGTTTGACTCTCGCAAAATCAAATCGTTGTTTGAACATTGGATGGTCACTAATTATCAGATTAATTAATTTGATTAGATTGATTGATAACATGCTTGTGTGAATACATGGTTGCGATGCATGAATAATGTATATCAGATGGATATTAGATGGTAGGGCAATTTTAGAAATTTTTGTAATAAATTTGGAATTTATTAATTGGACCTGCGTGTCCAGCCTTATTACCTCCTTTCTCATTGTATTTCTCTTCTCACCTATTCCCCTCAATGTAAATGAGGTTTCTTTAAAAGTGTAGTGTAACAGGTAGAAGTAAATACTTGTGCTAGCGGGAGAGAGGAAATGGAGAGATTTGATCTACGATCAATGTGTAAAGTATCCATCCGCATATCATTATTATTTATTTATACGCGCTTTATTATGTGTTTAGAATGCATGTTTAAGGGTGTATGAAGATGACACCTTAACAAAGATAATAAATTGGTTGCCAATTTGCACGCGAAAAACCCTCATAAAATATTAAGCGTTTTACCTTCCATTGAGTGATTCTTACTCAAGATCTAAGACTGGCATTGGCTTGTTGGCCAAAGTCAAGGCCTTTGTCCGTCGAGGATGTGTTTGAATCACGAGAGCTTTGTTCCATATCAGTGTCTTGTCCAAGTTGTGGTTTGTTGGCCAAAGTCAAGACCACTTCTTGTCCATCGACATTGATTACGAAGCTTTCCATGGTCAATGGGTTCTGCTTAACTGGGATCACTAAGTTTGTTGTGCCAAAGCCAAGGCTTGGTTGGTTCAGAGGAAAAAGGTTAGGTAATATATTGGATATATTGGCATATATAAGATATATGTTTTGGACTTGAATGTCCCCCTACTGGATCTAGGAATTGGATCGGATCCAATTGATCTTAGAGATCTACCTAGTTAATTATCATACAATTTGTTGGCCAAAGTCAAGATTGTGTGACATTTAACGGGATCCTAGCCCGCTAGGAAACACAGTTTCCCGAGTACTCGACAGAGGGTTAGAGGCTCACCGAAAAATAGTAGGAGGCAAGAATTGAATTTTCAATATTCGTTTAATTACTTGCCATACGCGCTCAAACAAATATCATTCGTCAAATGAATTAAATGTTAGTTGGACTAATATTTAAATGTTGTTTTAATTAATAGTTGGACTATATTCAAACAATTTAATTTATAGTTGATTAAATAGTTGGACTATTATAATCATTATAATAAATAGTACCTAAATCGTTGATTAAATAGTTGGACTATTAAAATCAAGATAAAATTGAAAGATTAGCATTTGAAACATAATCCTAGGGAAAATGTATTTAAATGGTTTAATTTTCAAATTTGGAATAAAGTTTCAGGATGGTCCTGGAAAATAATAAGTTACTTTATTTGATAAAATAACATTTTATGCCTAAAGCCCGGAGTTAAGCAAATAGTAGAGCATAATCTTTGGAAGATTTATGTGATGATAGCTTTAGTGCTTAATCCATTAAGCTTGTCGCAGTAGACTCCTTAATTTCTTTGTCAGAACTAAGGGTTAGATCCTTAAAGTATGATAATAAAATTGAAGGATCTTCATAAATCTATACTTAGATTTTAGAAGTACTAAATTGCAATTAATAACTCTTGGAGAGTTAATGACTATTCTCAAGGAGATAAAGTCAAAGTTTGCAATAAGGCAAGTAGCGCTAGTCGCACCTTACTTCGATATTCTAGAAACCCGAGGCTTGGCCAAAGGCTTCTGGAATGTGAAAAGGGCAAAGGCAAAATCATTATAATCTTCTAGGAAGATAAATGACATATCTCAAAATGTCTGCCTAAATGTGGCAAACAGGATCGCGGAAGCGTGACTGCCGTTTAAACAAGGCAGACATGAAGGAATTGAAGACGAGCAAAGCTCTAACTTCAAATATGTTTTTCATAAATATGTTCACAATAGTAATAAAATTGAATTTTAAATACTTAGTGTGATACATAAATATGTACTGATGTTCAGAATCTGCTTTGAGCAGGATACTGACTTCAGTTGAGATCAATATGGAATTGGAAACGTGAAAGACGAAAGTCGCTGTTTCAACCGTAGATACCTAATTTTAGGAACTACCCTTCGGTTTGTACTAAAATTAGGAAACTGTTATAATGTAACTAGTTTGACTAGAAACATTATCTTTATATCAGTGTTTAATCCGTTGCGGATTTACCTTTATATTCTAGAACACTAAAGTGTTTTATTATATAAAGATGATATTGAGATAAACACATTAGATGTGAATAACAGCATTTATATTTTGAATATAAATAAATCTCAAACGTACAAAATGACAAACAAATAGCTCAAACTGATTTGATCAGAAGAAACCTTTTATGGCATTGTTGTCTGGGACACAATAAAACAAGAATCGTATATCCACACTTTCGAAGAGTGGGACTATGACATATTTGATTCTATTCAAATAAAGTCTACGAATCTAATTTATTGTGCAAAGTGCTAAAACACTATTTACTTGGTAAAAGTGCAAATGCCACCGATCTGTTAGCCCTAGTTCGCAGTGAAGCAAGTGGGCCCATGTCTAGCTAGGCTAGAGATGGATATGAATATTTTGTGACCTTTACGGATGTGGCATCGCGTTATGGTTATGTGTTTCTTTTGAAACGAAAATCGGAAACTTTTACAGTTTCGACACGAAATAGACATACAGATCGGCTATAGTATTATACCGTCACGGTAAGACCATGATGAAAATACTTAAGCAATAAGTTTCTTGTATACTCGAAAGAGTATAGTATTCTTTCAATGAGGACTCCTCCCGGAACATGTCATTTGACATTGTGTCCGAATCGAGTATTCGAATTTTGTTGGACATGATAAGGTTAATCATGAGTCGCTCTGAGCTACCATTTCCTTCAACGGATACACATAAATAGTGCAGAACTTATTTAGAATAAGGTTTCATAAAATCTATTTGACAGATTTCATATTAGATATGAACAGGAAAAGAAACCAAGTTTTCTCAATCCTGAACAATTTGGGTATGCTAGGCATATGTTTGGATGATACCAAACTAAAACCCAAATCGGATAAGTGCCAATTGTAGGTTATCATAGGGATACCAAAGTATAGTACTTATACATCTCACATGAGAACAATGTAATTGTTGCTCACCATGCGGTTTTCCTAAGAGGAATACCGATATGCAGTGGTAAGTGGGAGGATAGTAAAATTCGATGAAAATTGGAGTAATACTATTCCAGGAACAGATCCTTAATGGAACAAAAATAGTTCATCAAGGATGAAACTATACCAGTAATCTTCGAATACACATGAACCACGTAAGTCGAGAGAATAAGAAAAAAACCTGGGGTATGGGTTTCTGATCTCATCTCGTAAAGATGTTAATCTTATTGAGGTATACCAATTGACTACGTATGAGGAAGTTATACAAGGTATCCACTCCCTATTATGGCAAAGTACCATGAGTCCGAAATGGATTCCATGTATATCAACAAGTTTGGATACTAGTTGATTTACCATAAGGTATTGTGCCTATTGGTACTTTATAAGTCTTCTAGGAAGACATACATGGAAGGCAACATACCAACGTACTAAGCTAGGCTTGTAGCGGAAAGGTATCGTTATCAACATTGTGTTGATTACGATTCAACCTTTTAACTGTTGCCACATATATCCATTTGGATAATGTTTGCTGACGCTGTATGTTTCATTTATGAAATATGACAGCTGAAAAGGAAAATCGTTTTCCTGAAAAAGAAACCTTTTGGAGGATGTTTACAACATCCTGTCGGTTTTTTCATACAAAAACTAGCAAACAAGGTTTGCAGGTTAATTCGATCCATGTTTCGATTGAAGCAAGCATTAGATTCTTGGAATCATCGTTTTGATGTAATCATAATAGTTTTGATTTAATTCAAAACGAAAATGATTCTTGTGTGTATATAAGGAGGTTAGTGGGAGCGCACTGACAATAAATGTCCTATCAATAATGATAATATCATTTCTTGGAATGATATTCCCATAATACAATCGATGAAAGCTTGGCTTTCATGTAAACTCTCCGAGAATTCGCACATTGAAAAATGTATGTTACCTGGTGTCTGATACGCTTTGAGAATATGGATTCACAAACAGGCCAATCCATGTGATAGTCACTGGATTGAAGTTAAGAACATACTTAGTATCTTAGAGAACTAATGATATTGTCTTAATCTGTTGAGATGGAGAACTTGAAGTGACTGGGATCACTACTGCAAGTTTCCTAAACTGATAAAATGACTATAAGTCGTAAACGATACTATATAGTTTGAAATAACGGAACAGTGAGATGGAAATCTTCCTAGCAAGATATTGTTACCGAATAAACAACAAATGCGGGTTATTGCTGCAGCTGAGGCACCAATAGAAGCCATTTGGGTTGATACAATCTAATTTTAGATTAGATATAGTTTCTTTAGCAGCTGAGCTAGGCTACAGCATATGCTAAAGAATAATGGTCTCATCAACGATCCAGATACATACTTCGATATTCATCTGATTCGTTCAGATCATACATCGTGGCGATGTGATGATCGAATAAATCACATCAGATGATAATCATGCAAATCCACTGACGAAAGCATTTTCTCAGTAGTTTGAGCGAACCGTACATAGTTTGGGTGTCAGACACTCGAGTGACTGGCTATAGGCCAAGTGGGAGATTGTTGGACAATTATGACCCATAGCGTCACTATTTGTACAGATCATAGTGTTGTTTTACAAATTAACTATGTGACAAAGGAGATTGCTCTCTTATCATTTGTGATTAGATCACCAAGATGTATAAATGATAGGATGTCCATGTGATTTGTTCCTGGATTGAGAATAATATGAGACAGTATCAGTCCACGAAGAATAAATCATTAAATATCCCTAGTCAGAGTATTATCGAGATTGGACATCGATAAATACGTAAAAGACTAGTATTACACTTGTGCGCGTTCTGAGGGCATAACGTCATAGTTCTCATATATTTGGGTATAGGATACTCATGTAAGTGTAATAGGAGGTGTTTTTTTCCGATGGTACGGGAATAGCTTCGCTCTGGATAGACCCCCCCTCAGAATTCCATTAGTAGTATGACTATGTGTCTATGGAAGTCCAAAATCAGGGTAGGTGTATTTGGTCTTAACCTTAGACTTTCACCGCTAATACTTGCGACAATCAATATACTTTGGTTTTGGTCGTCCAGGGCTTTAACATGTTCTGTGTACGCCTCTGCTGGGTATATTGAGAAACGTAGTGTGTTGGGTGTGATGTCAAGACGGAAGTGTCACTCCAGTCATATGGAGATGATGGTCACGTAGGATACGGTACTGGTTCTCTTATGTACTGCAGTCATCGGGATAAAATGACAAAGTCAGGTTATCCGATTATAGAGACTAGTTACCAGACATCTGACATGTGCTTCGTACGGGGCAGACACAATTCCAGCCCCAGGCCTAGCATGTGATCATCCGATACTGGATCGATATACATAATACCACTTATACTACGCCTGATATAGATCATTATTCCTGTAAGGATATTTCTGAAGAATTGGGTAGGCATGGTGCTTTGCTAGAAGCCAACCTTGTCTTGTAAATCGGTACAAACGTAGTACTAGGTACTTACGTGTTCGGATAGTCTGACGGCCGAATTTACTGCCAACATATCCGGGGATCTCATGGGTCGCTTCCGAAGATTCATCGATGACGTATGACTTACACTTTATTAATCTGGGATTAATTAGATGAGAGAGAAAATTAATCTGGGATTAATTGTAGAGATATTTTATCTGGGATAAAATATCAATAAAAGAGATATACGATTAATTTGGAATTAATCGATAAATTAATATATTGATATATTATAAGAAATTGGATTTCGACGCGGAATTAAAATTAGATTTTAATTCGGGCGAACGAATTAATTAGAATTAATTCGTTAGCGACGTGATAGTGATTTCGCTAGGCATAATCATTTAATTACGTCGCAACAAAAAATTCGTTAATTTGGAATTAGTGAACCGAGCCCGGGATTGTTTGCGAGCGCATTCGCATTTCAAATTCGAGTGCGGCACGCAAGTCAATCAAGCGTCAAATCATCAGTCACATCAAGCGTCAAATCATGTCACTTTGAGTGATGTGACAATTGATTGATTGAGTAAGTGACTTGATGTGTGTGGTTGGCATTTATGGCTTTAATGGTTTGACTTTTTAAAGCCAAAATGGTATATGATTTGAGAAATTCAATTACCAAAAATCAATTACACATTTTCCTTATTCTCTCTCTTCCTTCTCACGGTTTGGAGCCAAGAATTTTCCTCTCTCTCTCTCACGCCATTTCTTCTTCTGTTTTGCTGGGCAGAACCGAAAATGAAGGGAAGCAAGTGTGATTTTGTTGCAAAATCAAAGTGCTAGCACACTCCGGGATCATGCGAAGTGGAGGAAGGGTCCACCCATGAGCTTGGAATCGTTTGACGAAGCTTGGAGCTTGACGAAGGACCAAGATGAAGCCGTAAATGGTGCAGTCTAGCAGCTCACTCACTGCCGTGAGTAGTAGAAGGGCATAATCATTTTTGTCTTCAAACGCATCGCTCAACCGCTCGATGTGAGTATTCTGCAACTCCTTGAATGTATTCGCATTTATTTTCATTGCTTGATTTGATCTTGGGAAGCTTAGAGAAACCCAACACTTGGTTGTACCAAGATGGGTTTAGGCAAATTGGTTGGATCCAATTGGGCCCAAAACCACATCCATAAAGTCCAATTATGACTTAATGGACCTTAATTATTTTAATTGGGCCTAAATTGATTTCTAGGCTTATAGGGTTATTCCTTGATTGGGCTTTGGTTATTGGGTTTGACCCAAGTTGACCAAAAGTCTATGCCTTAAGAAATTAATTGAAAGCCCATTGGACTTTAATTAAAATAACATTGGATGTTAATCGGGCTTTGAGACCCGTAACGATAAATTTTGAATTTAAGTCGTAAATGTTATTAATAAAGTGTATTATTTAATTTGGAATTAAATAGTGAATTATATATTAAATTGGATTTAATGTTGTAGTTAAATTTAATTCGAGAATTCTTACTTTGAGTACTTATTCGCAAAACGAGTTTGACTCGCGCAAATCAAATTGTTGTTTGAACATTGGATGATCACTAATTATCAGATTAATTAATTGGATTAGATTGATTGATAACATGCTTATGTGAATACATGGTTGCGATGCATGAATAAGTATAACATATGGATATTAGATAGGTGGGGTGATTTTGGAAATTGTTGTAATAAATTTAGAATTTATTAATTGGACCTGCTTGTCCAGCCTATTACCTCCTTACTCTTTGTATTTCTCTTCTCACCTATTTCCCTCAATGTAAATGATCTTTATAAGTGTTATGTAACGGGTAGAAGTAAATACTTGTGCTAGCGGGAGAGAGGAAAGGAGAGAGATTTGATCTAGGATCAATGTGTTAAGTATCCATCCGCATATCATTATTATTTATTTATATGCGCCTTATTATGTGTTTAGAAGAATGCATGTTTAAGGGTGTATGATGATGAGACCTTAACAAAGATAATAAATTGGTTGCCAATTTGCACGCGAAAAACCCTCACAAAATATTAAGCGTTTTTCCTTCCATTGAGTGATTCTTACTCAAGATCCAAGACTGGCAATGATTTGTTGGCCAAAGTCAAGACCTTTGTCCATCGAGGATGTGTTTGAATCACGAGAGCTTTGTTCCATATTGGTGTCTTGTCCAAGTTGTGTTTTGTTGGCCAAAGTCAAGATCACTTCTTGTCCATCGACATTGATTACGAAGCTTTCCATTGTCAATGGGTTCCGTTTAACTGGGATCACTAAGTTTGTTGTGCCAAAGCCAAGGCTTAGTTGATTCAGAGGAAAAAAGGTTAGGCAATATATTGGATATATTGGCATATATAAGATATATGTTTCGGACTTGGATGTCCACCTACTGGATCTAGGAATTGGATGGGATCCAATTGATTTTATAGATTTACCTAGTTAATTATCATACAATTTGTTGGCCAAAGTCAAGATTGTGTGATATTTAATGGGATCCTAGCCCACTAGGAAACAAGGTTTCCCGAGTACTCCACAGAGGGTTAGAGGCTCGCCGAAAAATAGTGGGAGGCAAGTATTGAATTTGCAATATTCATTTAGTAACTTGCCATATGCGCTCATATCAAATATTACGTCAAATAAATTAATATATTAGTTGGACTAATATTTAATGTTGTTTTAATTAAACAGTTGGACTATATTCAAACTATTTCAATTAATAGTTGATTTTATAATTGGATTATAGTAATCAATATAATTGAATTTAACCTATTAAATTATAGTTGATTATATAGTTGGACTATAGTAATCATTATAATGAATAGTACCTAAAATCATTGATTAAATAGTTGGACTATTAGAATCAAGATAAAATTGAAAGATTGACATTTAAAACATAATCCTAGGGAAAATGTATTTAAATGGTTTAATTTTCAAATTGGGAATAAAATTTCAAGATGGTCCTGGAAACTAATAAGTTACTTTATTTGATAAAATCACATATTAGGCCTAAGCCGGGAGTTAAGCAAATAAGTGGAACATGATATTTGGAATATTCATGTGATGATAACTTTACTGCTTAATCCATTATACTTGTAATATAGACTCCTTAATTTCTTAATCAGAACTAAGGATTAGATCCTTAAAGTATGATAATGAAATTGAAGGATCTTCATAAATCTATACTTAGATTTTAGAAGTACTAAAATTGCAATACATAACTCTTGGAGAGTTAATGGCCATTCTCAATGAGACAAAGCCAAAGTTTGCAATAAGGTAAGAAGCGCAAGTCGCATCTTACTTCGACATTCCAGAAGGCCAAAGGCTAGGCCGAATGCTTCTAGAATGTGGAAAATGGCAAAGGCAAAATCATTACAGTTTTCTGGGAAGATAAATGACATATCCCAAAATGTCTGCTTAAATTGTGGCAAACGAGGATCGCGGAAGCGGGTGACTGCCGTTTGGACAAAGCAGACATGAAGGAATTGAATACGAGCAAGGCTCTGACTTCAAATATTTTTGTCATAATTATGTTCAATACTAGTATTAAAATTGGATTTTAAATACTTAGTGTGGTACATAAATATGTTCTGGTGCGCAGAATCTGCTATGAGCATGATACTGACTTCAGTTGAGATTTACATACGAGTCGGAAACGGGACAACTGTCGCTGTTTTAACCGTAGAAACCTAAGTTTAGGAACTACCCTTCGGGTGTGTACTTAAATTAGGAAACTGTTATAATGTAACTAGTTTGACTAGAAACATTATTTCTATATCAGATTATAACTCGTTGCGGGTGTACCTTTATATTCTAGAACACTAAAGTGTTTCATTTTATAAAGATGATATTGAAATAAACACATTAGATGTAAATAACAGTATTTATATTTTGAATATAAATAAATCTCAAACGTATGACATGACAAACAAATAACTCAAACTGATTTGAACATATGAGACTTATTTGTGGCATTGTTGTCTGGGACACAATAAACAAGACTCGTATATCCATACTTTTGAAGAGTGGATACTAGGACAGATTTGATTCTATTCAAATGAAGTCTACGAATCTAGTTTATTAGGCAAAGTGCCTAAAACACACCTTTTACTTGGTAAAAGTACAAGTGCCATCGATCTGTTAGCCCTCGTTCATAGTGACGTAAGTGGGCCCATATCTAGCTAGGCTAGAAGTGGATATGAATACTTCGCAACCTTTACAGATGTGGCATCGCGTTATGGTTATATGTTTCTTTTGAAACACGAATCGAAAACTTTTGATAAATTCAAAGAGTTTCGACACGAAGTAGACAGACAGATCGGCTAAAGTATTAAACCATCACGGTTAGACCATGATGGAAAATACTTAAGCAATAAGTTTCTGAATTACTTGAAAGAGTATAGTATTCTTTCAATATGGACTCTTCACGGAACACCTCAATTGACGGTGTGTCCAAACGGAGAAACCAAATTTTGTTGGACATGATAAGGTTAATCATGAGTCGCTCTGAGCTACCATTTTCCTTCAAGGGATACGCATTTAACAGTGCAACACTTATTTTTAATAAGGTTCCATAAAAATCTGTTTGACAGACTTCATATTAGATATGAACAGGAAAGAAACCGGGTTTTCTCATTCCTGAAGATTTGGGCATGCTGGGCATATGTTTGGATGATACCAAACTAAAATCCAAATCGGATAAGTGCCTAATTTGTAGGTTATCCTAGGGAAACCAAAGTATAGTACTTATACAACTCACAAGAGAACAATGTAATTATTGCTCGCCATGCGGTTTTCCTAAGAGGAATACCGATATGCAGTGGTAAGTGGGAGGAAAGTAAAACTCGATGAAAATCGGAGTAATACTATTCCAGGCACCGATTCCTTATTGGAACATATATTGTTCATCAAGGATGAAACTATACCAGTAATCTTCGAATACACAAGAACCGCGTAAGTCAGAGAGAGTCAGGAAACAACCTGGGGTATGGGTTTCTGATCTCACCTCATAAAGATGTCAATATTATTGAGGAATACGAACTGACTACGTATGAGGAAGTGATACAGGGTATCAAATCCCTATTATGGTAAAGTTCCATAAAGTCCAAAATGGATTCCATGTATATCAACTATGTTTGGATACTAGTTGATGTACCGCCAGGCATTGTGCCTAATGGTACTATATAAGTCTTCAAGGAAGACATACGTGGAAGGCAACATACCAACGTACTAAGCTAGGCTTGTAGCGAAAAGGTATCGTTATCAACATTGTGTCGATTACGATGAAACCTTTTACCTGTTGCCACGGTATATCCATTTGGATAATGCTTGCTGATGCTGCATATTTCATTTATGAAATATATCAGCTGAATGCCAAAACCGCTTTCCTTAACGGAAACCTTTTGGAGGATGTTTACAACATCCTGACGGTTTTGTCGTACCATAACAAGCAAACTAGGTTTGCAGGTTATTCAATCCATGGATGGATTGAAGCAAGCATTGAGTTCTTAGAATTATCGTTTTGATGTAATCATAATAGTGTATGATTTAATTCAAAACGAAAATGATTCTTGTGTATATAAGAGGGTTAGTGGGAGAGCACTGAAAGTGACTGTCTTAAAAAATGATGACATGTTATTTCTTGGAAATGATATTCCCAAAATATAATCGGCGAAAGCATGGCTTTCATGAAATTCTCCGTAGAATTCTTGGGAGAAACAACCTTTATTCTAGGAATAAAAATCTACTGGGATAGATTTAAAGTTGTTAATACTCTCTTAGAACTCGTACATTGAAATAAATGTACGCGACCTGGTGTCTCATACGCTTTGAGCATATGGAGTCACAATCAGGGCAATCCAAGTGATAGTCACTGGATTAATGTTAAGAACATGCTTTAGTATCTTAGAGATCTAAGGATGATGTCTTAAACTATGGAGAATGAGAACTTGAAGTGACTGGGATCACTGCTGCAAGTTTCCAAACCGATAAAACGACTACAAGTCGTAACAACGATACTATTCAGTTTGAATAACGGAACAATGAGCTGGAAATCTTCCAAGCAAGAAACTGTTACCGAATAAACAACACAAGTGGATTATTGCTGCAGTTGAGGCAGCAATAGAAGCCTTCTGGATTGATAATAATCTAATTAGATTAGATGTAGTTATGTTAGCAGCTTAGCTAGGCTACAGCGCAGGCTAAAGAATTAATGGTCTCATCAACGATCCAGATAAATACTTCAAATATTCATCTGATTCGTTCGGATCATATATCGTGGCGATATGATGATCGAATAAATCGCATCTGATGAAATTCATGCAAATCCACTGACGAAAGCATTTTCTCATAAATTTGAGTGAACCGTACATAGTTCGAGTGTAAGACACTTGAGTGACTGGCTATAGGCCAAGTGGGAGATTGTTGGACAATTATGCCTCATAGCGTCACTATTTGTACAGATCATGGTGTTGTTGTACAAATTAACTATGTGACAAAGGAGATTGCTCTCTTATCATTTGTGATTAGATCACCAAGATATATAAATGATAGGAGGTCCACAGGATTAGTTCCTGGATTGAGATGATATGAGACAGTATCAATCCACGAAGATTTAATCATTAAATATCCCTAGTCAGAGTATTATCGAGATTGGACATCGATAATGCGTAAAAGACTAGTATTACACTTGTGCGCGTTGTGAGGGCATAACGGCATAGTTCTCATATATTTGGGTATAGGATACTCATGCAAGTGTAGTAGGAGGTTTTGTTTTACCGATGGTATGGAAAATAGCTTCGCTCTGGATAGACCCCTTGGAATTCCATTGGTAGTATGACTATGTGTCTATGGAAGTCCGAAATCAGGGTAGGTGTATTTGGTCTTAACCTGAGACTTGCACCGCTAATACTTGCGACAATCAATATGCTTTGGTTTTAGGTCGTCCAGGGCTTTAACAGGTTCTGTGTACGCCTCTGCTGGGTATATTGAGAATCGTAGTGTGTTGCGTGTGATGTCAAGACGGAAGTATCACTCCAGTCATAGTGGAGATGATGGTCACGTAGGATACGGGACTGGTTCTCTTATATGCTGCAGCTATCGGGATATTATGACTAGATCATGTTTATCCGATTATAGAGACTAGTTACCAGAGATCTTATATGTGCTTCGTACGGGGCAGACACATTTCCAGCCCCATGACTTGCACGTGACATCTGATGCTGGATCGAAATATGCAATATTACGTATACTACGTCTGATATAGATCACATATTCCTGTAAGGATATTTTTGGAGAATTGGGTAGGCATGGCGCTTTGTTAGAAGCCAACCTTGTCTTGTAAATCGGTACAAACGTAGTATTAGGTACTTACGTGTCCGGATAGTCCGACGATCATATTTACTGCCAACATATCCGGGGATCTCATGGGTCGCTTCCCGAAGATTCACCGATGACGTATGACTCGTACTTTATTAATCTGGGATTAATTAGTAGAGAGAGAAAATTAATCTGGGATTAATTACGGAGATATTTTATCTGGGATAAAATATCATTTAAAGAGAGAGAACATTAATTTGGAATTAATCGATAAAATTAATATATTCGATATATTAAACGAATTGGATTTCGACGCGGAATTGAAATTAGATTTTAATTCGGCGAACGAGTTAATTTAGAATTAATTCGTTAGCGACGTGAATAGTGATTTTGCTAGGCATAATTATTTAATTGCGTCGCAACGGAAAATTCGTTAATTTGGAATTAGCGAACCCGAGCCCGGGAGTGTTTGAGAGCGCATTCCCATTTCGAATTCGAGTGCGGCACGCAAGTCATATCAAGCGTCAAATCACTAGTCACATCTAGCGTCAAATCATTAGTCACTTTGAGTGATGTGACAACTTGTCACTTGATTGATTGAGTGATGTGAATAGTTGATGTAGTGGTTGGCAAAGCTTTTATGTTTTGACTTTTGGAAAGCCAAATTTTGGTAAATCCATTAATTGAATTTTTGAAATTTAAAATTGTGTATTAGATACACAAATTCTAACCAACCAACACATCTCACTCTCTCTCTTTCTCTTCCTCTCTCTCACGCCCAAATGGGCAGTTTTCTTCTTCTGGTTTCAGCTCACTGCCGTGAGTCATGGAGAAGCAAAGAGATGATTTTGTTGCAAAATCAAGAGTGCTAGCACACATTGGAGTCTTGCGAAGGTGATAGGGAAACCCACCCCGTGGGCTTAGAATACCATTTGAGAAGCTTAGAGCTTCATGGATCACCATGGCCGAATTTGGAGGAGCTCAATTTCAGCCACTGCCGAGACCACCAAAGAGGGCATAAAAGTTTTTGTTCTTCACCGCATCGCCTCAACCGATCGATGTAAGTATTCCGCAACTTCTTCGATGTATTCGCACTTTGTTTCTATGCTTTAATCGATGGTAAGCTGAGGAGGATGACTTCGATGATTGTTGATTTTCTACAGTTGAGGGAAACTGTCATGGACATTGAAGAGGATGAAGCTGAGAACAGAAAGTTTTATGGCCAGAATAGAAGGACTTTTGGGGGGCCTTCTGAGACCAAGCCCGCTACTACCGAGGTCGCTACCGTCAGAAACAGGCGATTCTCCAATCTTGGTAGACCTTTGTCAAAGGTATTTGAAAACCTGAAAATGCAAGGACTTCTAAAACCTTTGGAACCTAGGCCATTTCTGAACCCTGTGCCACCATACCTCAACCTAAACCTGTATTGTTAATTCCATCAAGAAAAATGCCATGACACCGACAACTGTACCCGCCTTAGGCATGAGATCCAAAACCTCATTGACTCCCATAAAATACTCGATTCGGAAAAAGAACAACCCAACACAGACATGAACCCTCTACCTAACTACCACTCTGTTCCACCACCCACCTACATGATCAACTTCGGCCTACCCGAAACTTTTGTCCTCCAAGCTCTCAACCACCCAGCTTCTTACATGGGGATAGGAGATGGCAGTAGTGAAGAACCATAGGCTGAGGAAGAAGACAATGCCGCAGACAATGAAGATGTTTTCCTGGTTTATTTGATTACAATCCTGCATTTTTTTATAATAAAGACATTGATTTTGCCTACTTGTTCGAGTTTTCTCTTCAATAGTTAAAGCATTAGTCCGATGATGAAAATGTTTGCTTTAGGGTGAAACCTTAGAAACGATAAGTGCGAGATGTGCTCTCATTCGATATTTTGAGTGGTTGATCTTGGCCAAGACTCCCAGGCACTTAATTACAGGATCTTAGCAGTAGAAGCTTGAGTAATCGACAAGATGACTAGTTGAAGAGATGACAGATCAGTGAATGACCGTTTGCCTAGATGTCCATCCTGGTTTACTTATGTTACGATATGTGATATGGTTGGAAATAAAGAAAAAAATCTCTGCAATGAGAAGAAAAATAAAAATAGACCGCCTATAACCAATAAGCGTGAAACTACCCATGGGCGAGTATTAGGACCACCATGAGGAGAAATGCTACCTTAAAGGGTAGGTGTGTCAAAAAAAAAGGTTCAAAATGAAAAGAAAGAGACAAGAGAAAAAAGAAGAAGACCATATCATGTTGAGTACGAGGAAGTAATTACAGAGCATGATCAAGACATCTAGGTTGGTTTGACCCGCTGATCCAATTCTCCGAGACAAAATCATCGAGTTGACTTACTTAAGGATTAAGCTGCGAAAGAACCCACACACACACACACTAGGAGTCTAGTTCAGATCACTCATTTAGACGATCAGATCTGAGTGTATTAAGTACTTCGAAGGTTCTCTCGTTTCGACGCGAAGCATTTATTGAGGATAAAAATATGTTTAGCTATCAGGATTATCTCGTGAGAGGCAATACAACATGTTGATATCAGTATCAGTATCAGTTTGGGGGCGAGGCCCATATCAGCATCAGTGTGAGGGCGAGGCCCACATCAGTATCAGTCTGGGGGCGAGGCCCACATCAGTATCAGTTTGGGGATGAGTCCTAGGGTTGAGGCCCACATCGGCACCAGTATCAGTTTTGGGGATGAGTCCCAAGGTCGAGGGCCACATCACCAACAGTTTTGGAACGTCACATCACATGATCTACTTTGACCTAGTGCAAGAAGCGAAGAACAGAAAGCTAAGCCAAGACTGGGGGCGACCAGTCTACCACCTTGCTAATCAGGGACATAACGAGATATTGAGTCACAGAATCAAAAGAAGACTTAGCAATCACCAAAGAGAATTGACAGAAAGAAATTATAAGCAGGCCCAGGGGGGCGACCAAAAACAGTTACAGGTGAAAGACACCAAAAGAGCACAAGGAAAACCTAACCCATCGGAATAGGAAACACACCCATGCATACATGCATACACGTCACATGCACTCAATTTTTGTCTTGTTGTTGTTTACAGGTTTTGAAGAAAAGAAAAAGGCAGCAAAGATAAGCAGTTTCGGGAACAAAGCCCACAATCAACAGATCAGAGAACAAAGACCCATTCAGTACAATTCGGGAACAAAGCCCACGGTCAACACAGTTCAGGAACAAAGCCCATGAGAATAAAGCCCACTTTCAAAACAGCTCGGGAATAAAGCCCAATGAATAAAGCCCTATCTTTACATAGTTCAGGAACAAAGCCTAGAGGAATAAAGCCCACTTTCAAAACAGCTCGGGAATAAAGCCTAGGGGAATAAAGCCTTATCTTTACACAGTTCGGGAACAAAGCCTAGAGGAGTAAAGCCCACTTTCAACACAGCTCGGGAATAAAGCCCAATCTCAACACAGTTCAGGAACAAAGCCCAGGGGAATAAAGCCCACTTTCAAAACAGCTCGGGAATAAAGCCCTATCTTTACATAGTTCGGGAACAAAGCCTAGAGGAATAAAGACCACTTTCAACATAATTCGGGAACAAAGCCTAGAGGAATAAAGCCCACTTTCAAAACAGCTCGGGAATAAAGCCCAGGGGAATAAGGCCATCTCTCAACGCAGTTCGAGAATAAAGCCCATTTTCAATATAATTTGGGAACAAAACCCAAAGGTCAAAGCATCTCAGGATAACAAGTAATTTAAGCAACAACTGGCGAGCCAGGTAAGTAAAAGTGCATGCATAACTTTGATAGGATTGTCATTGTCACACACTGCACAAGTCCCATCAAAGTCGGGGCGACTGTAGGCACTGTATTTTTGCATGTAAGTCCCAATGATAAGTCTCATTTAGAGACACTACCTTTTAAGTCGCGAAAGTCGCGGGAAACGGACGTCGAAAGGAAAAGTCAGAAATTGGCATTTTTGTTGGATTTAGTTCGCTTGTTTAGCTTCGGGTTCGCTTGTTGGACTTCTGTTTTAAAACATTCTTGACCCAAAACCCACGCAAACCACTTAGCCTTGACCAAAACCCCTCGCAAGCCCACACACCACCAAGCCCACACAAAAGCCAACTGCACGCCCACACCAAGCCCACACACGCCCAAGCCCAATAAAACACATCCAAAAATAACAAATCACATATTTAACACATGGTGAAATCTAAAAAAATCACATACCTAATTAAAACAAATCAAATATATTCAAATATATTATCTTCCTAATCAAGCCAAATCTTGTCCCTAATTAAATAGATGTTTTCCTTGTGTGACACTAATAAAATATATCATTCATAATTACACAAATCTCATTCCTATTCAAACAAGAATTAACCCTAGCCTTTGTCTATAAAAGAAACACAAATTCAACCTTTGCCCTCTCCTAGCTCATTCACGCATATTCACCCTTGAAACACAAAGAAAATAACACATACAGCTCAAGTACCCTTCAAAACACTCCACGCACCATTGCCCACTAACACGCCCTCAACACGTCCCCAAGCCACTAACGCACCCTTCACAAACTGCCAACACCTAGCTCACTCACGCCATCTGCCTTCAACCCCCTCATCAACTGCCCCTCAACTTCACGCTAAAATCCCTTCAGCACGTCCACAAGCCACCTTCACTAGCCCTTTCACTCCTAGCCACGTTACTGTCTTCATCAGCCCTCACGCTAAAACCCCCCTCACCGATTCAACAGCCCATTGCCCTCACGCATAAAACCCACATGCACCCTTGTTTCACGTCATTAGCTACCCTCACAAAACAGCCCCAACTCACGCAAATAAACCTCTCCAAACTGCCTCAGTTCACGCTCACAAACTATCCTGAAACCACACTGCAGTGACCGAAAAACAGCCCATGAAATTGCACTATAATCACCCAAAAAAATCACCCCAAATAGTGGCCTAAATTATCGAAAACAGTGGACAAAAACTGCACTCTAAAACCCTTAAATTACCGCACAAAACAGCAGCCATATTCCCCTTAGAAACACAAAAAACAGTCCATTAATACAGCAAAAACAGTGACTAAAAAAATAGCAGCAAAACAGTAGCAAAACGGAGTAAAAAACAGCAGCCCAAACAGCGAAACAACAAGGAAAGAACGTGAACCAGCGAATCGAAAGAGTTGCGGAGTGTTAGCCCTTCCGACGGCCTTGTGACGCACTTCCAAGAGTCGACATAAAAGGTTAGACCTGAGGTCACCTTTCTTATTTATTTTCATTCAGCTTTTAATTATTTATTGAATTTCCTTCGCATAAGAGTCGTTGGTTAATGTGTGTTGTGGCTATTGGATGAATGGAAAATGTGTCGTCTCTTATGGTATATCGGATGAAAACCCTGACGTAAATTCTGTAGCCGGATTCGAATGGACGGTAGTGCGGTCTGCACTTGGGAAACAACTCCACGTACCACTTGAGCAAACGACACATCTTTCACTTTATTTTATCTTGTTTGTTTATTATTCGCATTTTATATTTCGTCTTTTACTTTCCGCACGTTACTTGCTTGTGTGTTGATAATATAGTGCGCATGGGCTTAGTATGTTGGTCTAAAGGTTGTCTATTTGAGGGAAGAAAATTCCAAAAGGCTACCTTTACGAAAATACTTTACCGCGCCGGACGAAGTGTGTTTGATTGAATGTGAAATATGTTCAATCGAGTATACGAAGTCCTATATTGTTGTCTTTATTTTATATGCATTGTGATGTAATGCACATGGGCTTAGTATGTTGGTCTAAAGGTTCTCTATTTGAGGGAAGAAAAGTCCAAAAGGCTACCTTTACGACAATACTTTGCCGCGCCGGACGAAGTGTGTTTGATTGAATGTGAGATATGTTTAATCGAGTATACGAAGTCCTATATTGTTGTCTTTACTTTCTATGCATTGTGATGTAATGCGTATGGGCTTAGTATGTTGGTCTAAAGGTTCCCTATTTGAGGGAAGAAAATTCTAAAAGGCTACCTTTACGATAATATTTTGCCGCACCTTTTATTATTCAGTTATTTACTTTTTGTATGTCATCTCCTTGCATAATCATGCATCATATTGCAATGCGCATGGGCAAATCAAGTTGGATTAAAGGTCATCCATTTCGAGAGATGAAAAGCCTAAGGGATACCTTGCCACGATGTTTTGCCACGCCGGACAAAGCACGTTCGATTGAACGTAAGATACGTTCAATCGGACACTTGAAGTCCTATATAGATGTGGGCATATATTGCATCTCTCTTCTTTCACCTTTATTGTCTATCTTCTTTGGCATCGCATCATGGCACGTTTATTTTAGTGTATAATTGCCACTTTAATTATCTCTATACATTATGCACTTAATTGACTCTCTTTAATACGTCTGCTTGTACAATTATTGTTTATTTGCGTCTCTGTGTTTATCAATATAGTGTGATCATGAAATTATATGCTTGCCGTTATTCCAATTTATCTTTTTATGCATGAACTTAGAAGTAGATTATCCTTGGAAATATATGTTGCTTAGGCTTGGTTAGATTATTGCACAAATCCTTTCATTACAAGTGGCATAAGTAAGGGACTATTCCGAACCCAACGGTTTGAGGTCTTCCCTTGCGAGGAGTGAGTGCGGCCTTAAATCATTTTCCCGGTTCACACCGGGTGGCGACTCCATTTTTAGTTCTCCGGTTTAGTCCCCCGCGGGCTACTCCGTACTCTCAACCAGGCCGCGAGCCTGAGACAGTGTCGCCGATCTCTGTGTCCTACAAAATGTTTGAGGGCATTTTAGTTATTTTATCATTTTAGGAACCATATTATATCATCAAACCAAATAAAAACAGATTTTAATTATACCATACTATACAATCTTCCCATACATCCTCAAGGGGCGTTGCTTGGTGGTGTGGGGTTCAGGATCTAACCTTGAGGTCATGGGTTCGAATACAATGAGTACGTTTCTTGTTAGAGTCTAGGACAACCGAGGGTTTTACCCGCTCCGCTTAAGTCCGGAAGGGGTTATTTAGCGTCGGGGTTTCCAACATTCCGAAAAAAAAAATCTTCCCATACTTAATAAAAATAATTACAATACAATATCATATTATACCATATATTATTAAATCATGGTACATTTCATCCATAATATGTAAAGGTTTGATTTAAAGGGAATTCAATCTTTGGTCCTACAAGAATATGATTAATTTACTTATAATTTTTTTTAATGCTACAAATAATTTAAAATTATACGAAGTAATGAAAGGTCCTAAGAAATAATTTTTTAAAATATTGGTATCGTTATCGGGAGAGATATCAATAGATTTGATTTATTAAAATAATCATTAATCAATCATCAACTATTATAAAAATAGAGAAGATTATGTCAATGCATCGCTGGAAGGGAAACCTACCTAATCTCCTTAAACAACTTTTTAAAAATAAATTTTTAAGAAATATCATCCATACAATAAAATTGACATGTCTTTGTTTTTTGATAATTTAGTATTTTGAGATTTATATATGATTACGATAATCTTGTGTGGAATCAAAACGCCGATAAACAATAAATAGTAGGATTTTTAAAAAGTAGACCAGATCATAATTGTTTTTTTTTTTAATTCGAACCGATTGGATTAAGATAAAAACTGAATCCGAAATTTGAAATTTAAAGAGTGGACCACAATATATTTTTGAGGTCGGGTCATTGATTTGAAATTCATTTTTTTTGTTAAAACCAGATTTGCGTTAGATTTTAATCGAATTTAAAACTATAAAACTGATTTAATATGATCTTATTATTGGAATTAAATCAAATTCCGGTATTTTTTTAAATTTGATTGAAATCAACTTAAATATAATTTTGTTTCTAGAAATTTAGGTCCGTTTATTTCAATGTAAAATGATTTCCATAAATAAAATATTTTTCAATAATAATTATTTGTTAAAAGCAATGTGTTTTCTAATATTTGACTCTCGCCTGGAAATATTATTCAGAAAAAAGTTTTCAAATGTTTGGCGTATCCAATTTTTTCAGAAAATATTTTTTGGTAGTTAGAAGCATAAATGGCAAAAAGGTCCGGATCCGGCCTGGATCTGCTTAGACACAAAAGACCCAGGTTTGAAAAAAATTTCGGATTTGAATAGTGAAAGTCCAAACCCATTCATATATATATATATATATATTTTTTTTAATTTTATACAAATATAATTGAAAAAGATTTTAAAAAATCAGTATTTTTGGATCCAGTTCGGGTATATCTGAATCCAAATCCACACGGGTCCGGATTTCCAAGATCTGGGTCCATCATTTTATTAATTTTATAAAAATATAACTAAAAAAATAAAAAATAAAAAATAAAGATTTTTAGATCCGGTCAAGGTATATCAAGATCCGGATTCACGCGGGTCCAGATTTTCGGGTACCGAGTCCCAAATTTTATTAATTTCATTCAAATATAATTGAAAAAGTAAGGAAAATTCATCTGGATATACTCAGATTCGGATCCACATGAGTCTAGAATTCCAAGACTTGAGTCCATAATTTTATTAATTTTACATAAATATATTTGAAAAATATTTTAAAAAATTCGGATATAAGGATCAGGTTCAAGTATATCCAGATCTGGATCAACCCAAGGCCGAAATTCCAGGACTTGAGTCCATGATGAGATCTTGTGTATAGACCGTAGAAAATATCTTCACTCTTGATCTAGTTTTTGGCGGTGTCCTCTGTAGAGTACCATTCACTCGTCCTATAGGCCAATGACTACCGTTTGTTTAAGGTGGTAAGGAAATACATAGAGCAACCCGAGAATCTGGTATCAGAGCCATGTATAGTCTTGTCAGAGAGGTGATATCATGGAATGTAGTATGTCTTTTCTTATATGAGTAGAGAGAACTCATTTATCAACCATGACTTCTCATACACCTTCATATTCAAACCCTACTGAACTTGTTAGACTTTATTCCAGTTATTCTTTCCCTCGTTCATGTTCTAAACGTGTCTCTTCAAAAATTAAAAATATTTTGGAATACTCTTATCTTTTAGAAGGAGCTTAGATTGGAGAATCTTCCATGCCTTTAGTTAACCATTATAATATGTAGAAACGACCCAACTTTGTTGCTAGAAGTATTCATACACTTATCTCTATCAGGCGTCCTAGGCAAAAAAAAATATGTTCAATCCACAAAACAAGACAAATGTACTCTCTAAGCAACCAAGACAAAACAATATGTTATATTAGAGATCCCTGATGAATTTATCTCTAACTGGAAAAGAGAAAGCTATATCTGTCTCCAGCAGTTCCAGTTTGCATGATGCTTACCCTCCATAGGAGGAAAAGCTATATCTATCTCCGAAGCCACTTTTGACAGACAACTGCATGGTATAGTAAGAATCGTCTTCTAACACCAGATAGAAGCTTCATTTTCATACTATTTTATGATCTCCCCTGCCAAAGGGCCCAAAGAAAAGAATATACCCATAAATGCCTTTAGTGAAGAAGGCCTTCCTATTTATGCAGCAAAGATTGATGACCACTTTTTCTGAGATATTCCAGAAGCACGGATGTGTGATCCACGATGCCCATGTCTAGAATAAGAATAAGAAGAGATTCATCGTATAAGATGCAAACAAAGAGAAGAACACATACAACTCCTTGTAAACAGCAGAAACCCTATAGAGATGATTCTGATTCAAAGCTATGTTCAACAAACTGATGCCAAGGTAGACTCTTTAATAGTACAGCTTCAACAACTGTATCAGAAGACCCAAGCCAAGATTACTTAACTGGATCAAGAATTAAGGGCTATGATAAATCATAGGTATTATGGCTAAGAGTTTGTCCAAAAAGAAGCTGAGATTATAATGCGTTAAGGTTGAGCTAGCTTGGATGGAATCAGATAGACGACCTCTATATTCTCCTTCTCCCTCTTCATCACCTAATCTCTACTAGAATAGTTTCCCTTTTATTACCTATCAACCATTTTACTTTACGTTCCCATCAATATCTAACTATTCAAAAATGTCTAGTATGACCCATGAGTTATTGAACCTTCATCCTCTAGACAAACACCATTTATGACACAGGTTCCAAACCTAACCTTAATCCTAACTTTACATAACCACTCACATGTAAGAGCCTGAAAACCAAGTCCCTCCTCATCAGATTACATCACAATCAATACCGCTGATCTCCTCAGTCCCACTTCTTACACAAAAGCCAATGAAAGAAAGCAGTCCGTGTATGCTCAACAACTGTCCACTCAGATTTATCAACCTACTCATATTCAATTGGATATGAAGTTTCGACAGAGATAGAGTCCACTGGAGAACCTTCTGATTCCGAAGCTGAGATAACAGATATTACTAATCTGCTGATGGATATATCTATATGAAGTTTTGACAGAGATTGTTGTAAATATGAATTTTTATAAAAATTGGTTTTAATATTTTGAGAAGTTACAAGAATTTAATTGTTGGAGAAGTTAAAAAAAAAATTCATAATAATTTTTATTTATTGTTTATGTTACAATTAGTGGTATAATGAACAATAACTACCAATTTACTCCCTGTCAGTTTTTATGGTGTTTTGACCTTTCATTCTATATGGATGATATATTATGGCTAAAGCTCTTGTCGTTCCTATTCCCTTGAAAAACAGATTTTGAATCTGAAGTCTGTATCTGTATTTTCCTTTGTTAAGTCTGCTTACTCTTTTGAGTTCAAAAGTTTTCTTCTTTCATTTCTTTTTTGTATTCATATTCATCATTCTCTTTCGCTATTTTTTAGATTAAGAAAACGGAAAAAAAAAAAATGCCTGCCGTTGGGGGATTTGACAAGGGTAATGGGAGAGAGTGCCCTGGAAACCTCACTTCATTTGTTTTAGTAACTTGTACTGTTACTGCCATGGGTGTCCTCATCTTTGGTTATGATATTGGGATTTCTGGTGGTGTATTGTGTGGCAGTGGCAGCTGGTGTGGCTGCTGTTGTGGTGTTCCGGCGGAGGGATTAAGAGAGATGGCAAGTGTGGGAAGGTAAATGACATAGTGAAGGAGTTTGAGCAGAAGTGCGGTACACCTATCGCTAAGCTGAAACAAGTGGCTGATGCTATGACTGTTGAGATGCATGCAGGGCTTGCATCTGAAGGTGGCTGCAAGCTCAAAATGATCATTAGTTTTGTGGACAATCTCCCAACTGGGGTGTTGTTGGGTGCAGGGACTTAAATTTTGGATATGTTAAATGTGTCCGTTGTTTGTTTTTGAAAACACCGTATTTAGAAATCACTGAAACAATATAGTTTAGAAAACCCCATATTTTTTTTTTTTGATGGTTCCGAGCAAATTATTTTGGGTATGAGTATACCAATCGGTTTTGTGTAAAATCGATTGAGACATTGTTTTATGGGCTTGTTTTATCCTGGGGACGGCGGGGCTGACATACTGCTAGCACAAATTCCGGGCAGAGCCGCGAAACGTCTTAAAGAGAGCGACTTAGTCCGCGACTTAAGCCTACTTGAATTTTTAATTCACTGGTGAACGATAATATTATTCTAATTTGTGTTTATTGTTCCAACAGAGATAGAGTCCACTGGAGAACCTTCCTTCCAATTCTACTAATCAACAGTCAACAGACTCATCTAAACCTACCAACGGTCTTTAGTTCAGTTTTGATAATGTCCCTGCAATTTAAGCTACAAGAATGTGCAGCTTAGATAGAGGTAACCAAATTGTCTTGAGAGAATTCGCCTTCACGATAAGCTCGTTGAGGGAATGGTTTATGAGTCTCGGTGATTACAGACAAATTCAGTTCTTTTAAATAGAACAAGCTTCTATAGCCCTTGGTGCCATTCACAAAGAATTTCTTGGGGAAATGGTTTATATTGAAGAACAGGCTAGACATGAGTATTTCCAGATGAAACGCTGTTCTTTGAAAGTGAAAGATTTAAATTTCACTATCAAAGAATGTCTAAGCATTACTACTAACTAAATGGCCTGAATGATCCAAATCTGAGGCACACCTACAATGCCTCCCTTTTAAAAGAGTTACAACTCGAGATGCAGCGCCAGATTCACCTAGGTCAAAGACAGATCAGTGAAATGTCTTTCAGAGATGTCCACCAAATTGCTCTCAATACCCTTGAGAAGCTATGTGAACATAAGACATTTTTCAAGGAACTGCTTGAAAATAATAAGCCATTCAAGAAGGCTTGCTAAAAGCCACATTAAGAAATCAAATGCAGAGATGATAAAAGCTACAATTGCTCTATAAAAAGGAAATAACATTATAAGCTGTACAAGAAGAAGAACCAGAAGAAGGACAAAACTCAGAATCATTGGGAAAAGAAACCCCTCGGATTTTTCAGACAAAAAAAGAGCAAATAAGCAAGTCTAGAGATAGCCATTGTTTCATCTACAAGAATAAATAACATTTTTCAAAAACCTATCCTCACAATAAAAGACAGGCAGCCAAACGCATACAGTAGATCCACCAGAGCACATTAATTGATCTAGAAAATGAAAATGTTGAATCTTGGTTCTCAGAACAAGAAAAACCTGACCAGGAAATAGATTTTGCTCTAGAAAATTACAAAAGATCTAGTTCTGAAAGTTTTAAAGAAAGCTCATATGATTATGTTCCAATTTTCA